>JAQQSY010002754.1:0-13456 GCA_028646535.1 Procyon lotor
AAAAAATTTCCATAGGGACCTAGATACCCCATTAAAGGGCTTTATATTCTTCAAGGCAAATTAGCTTTACATAGGAATTTCCAACTATTGTTTTCTGTAAGGAGGGAAGAAATATCATATCTAATGCATAGTTTATATTGCTCTTAGTAGGAATCAGACAAGGAAAAAGAAAGGTCATCTACTCATACTACCCTCCTGCCCCCACCCCACCCCACCAATTCTGTGCCTTTACCATATGCTACATTGTACCTCCTGTTCATAAAAACTATGATTTTGGGGTTTTTTTTTTTATAATAACAAGATTTTCAAAATAAAGTTCATTTCAAGATTTTCTTTGAACAGCCTTTCCTGGATTATTGTAAATGCATAAATACTTAAAACTCATTTTATGCTGCAACACTTTCAGTATATGAATTATTAAACTATAGAACACTGAGGTCAGAACGAGCCGCCATTTTTCTCCAAACTTCAAAAAAATAAATTTTAGTGGTTTCTCTAGAAACCAGACATCTGGCCTTTCCTGGGCATTGGGAGCAGTGCGAATGAAAATGAGGTCAAATGGACAGTTTTTCCTCTGCATTGCATACAAGGTGTTTTCACTTGTCAGCCGAAGACCTAGAGGGCTGTAATAATCTATACCTTTAAAAAAAAAAAAAAAACTATACCTTTCTCACAGTTTGGTGTTCTCTACCTCATCCCCTTTTCCATCTACAAAAAAAAGATGGATATGTGGCTGTATTTTTGAATCAAAATTAAGCTTACTTGGAGATTATTTTGTCACTTCTAAGATAACTAGAGACAAGCCTGGGGGTGGGGGCGGGGGTTTGAAAAACCAGGGTTTGCAATCACACAAGTAAGACCCTGTCAGGTCGGTTTTAGAGAATAAAATTTAGTGCGCAAGGCCATGAATTTGGCTAATCCACAAAATATATTCTTTTCTTTTCCTTCCTTATTCTATTAGTCTTTATTACTCTAAACCAATTCACATTTTTAAAATAGACTTAAAAAAAAAAGTTTTGAATCTTTCTGAAGAGTTTCTACCCTCCCTGTTTCAAGAATTGCCCAAACATGCCTTAAAAACACTTTTCATTTCAACAGTCTGATTGACCTCTTCCACCTTAATTAGGATTCTAATATATATATATATATATATATATATGTGTGTGTGTGTATATATATGTGTGTGTGTATATATATATATATATATATGTGTGTGTGTATATATATATATATATATTTTTTTTTTTTTAAGTGTTTCTGACTAAAAATTTACTCTTCAGAGAAGGTACCAACTAGAGAGTGAGTTCCAACGCAAGAAAAAGAAAAAGCAAGCAAGCAAGCCGTGGAAAATATGGAGAAGGAAAAGAGAAATTACTCTGTGAAAGCTTTAAGTTGAAGCAAGAAGTGCTCTCCCCACCTTCTCGTGGTGTTTTTATTTGTTTCTCTTATTATTTAGAAGTTAATTTGTCTACATAGGAAATTTAATTCCCTACAGCTAATGAAAGAACATTTTGAGTTTTCTGGGACAAACATAGGGACGTGTCAAACTTCAGCAATTAAGGAAAGGATTGATATGTGGATTTGACACCTGGCATTGTGATCTCCTTTTCTAACTGGAACTGAGATTATATCCTTACCTAAATCCAAGACAAGGAAAATGACTCCAACAAAGACAGAGGCTAAAAAATACTTCCGGACATCATCTTACCTCTCAGAGTCAAGTTTCCTTGCTTAACAAGAGAAAAAGGACCAGGTTCCCTCCTCTACAGAAATGTTGCAAAGTTCCTGCTATTTTAAAACCTCTAATTTGTATCTCAAAGACAGAGCCTGAGACTCTGCTAAAGCAGTATCTAGACTGACTAGTACGAATCAATAAATAGTTGTACTGAACGGAAAACAGTGGAATGTTCTCATTTCAGGAAGGGATGATTTAGTTTGTTTCTGTGTTTTTGATGCTAGCTAGATCATTTAACCTCCACTGTTAGGGTCAAATGATTTTTTATTCCTTCCTAAGTCTGGGTTATCAATGTACATGTGTCTCTGATGTTCTGCATGTTATCACTTTGGGAACACTATAGTCAGGGGGGAAAAATTCCATGTATATAATTTGTCTAATCCATCTCTATCTTCCTTCCTGTCCCAATGCAACATAATCCTTTTTCATACCTTGTTTCCAACCACTTATAAGGTCTTTAACACATACATTTTGTACAAGAATGCTCTACCCCAGGAAAAACAGTAAAACCGAGGTGTTCAAAAGAAGCTAAATATAGAACCTTTTATTTTTATTTTTTTTTAATAATTTTTTTTTTTAAGATTTTTTATTTATTTGACAGAGAGAAACACAGCGAGAAAGGGAACACAAGCAGAGGGAATGGTAGCGGGAGAAGCAGGCTTCCCTGCAGAACAGAGAGCCCGATGCGGGGCTCGATCCCAGGCCCCTGGGATCTGACCTGGGCCGAAGGCAGACGCTTAACGACTGAGCCACCCAGGCGCCCCTAAATATAGAACCTTTTAAAATGCTATCCAGGAAAACAAAGCTGGGTAACATTTAAACACCATTCATCCATGCACTCAACAGATCTTACTGATTGCCCACTGTGTAACAGGCACAGTTCTAAATGCCAGAGATACAACAGGACACAAAATTGCCCCTCAAATCCATGAGGGATTCTGGAATTCACATTCTGGAGGGCTGGGGGTGGAGAGGGTTGAGGGTAGATTAAAACAAACAAACAAGTAATACATAATGTATTAGATGGTGATAAGATCTAATATAGTATGAACATATAAAATATCTTTGCAATGCAAGAAAACAGATTTCATAGTTTCTTAGAAAATATGACCAAAAGAGGTTTCCCCCCTATACAAAGAACTTGAGTTGGAGTTTTCCAATGAAGAAACTTTTTTCCACTGCTACTAATTTGGACACTGTCTAGACTTAATGGATAGATTTATATTAAGGAATGAAATCCTCACTATTTCAGCAGATAATTTTTTTTTTTTAAAGATTTTATTTATTTGACAGAGAGAAACACAGCGAGAAAGGGAACATAAGCAGAGGGAATGGTAGCGGGAGAAGCAGGCTTCTTGCCAAGCAGGGAGCCCGATGCGGGGCTCGATCCCAGGACCCTGGGATCATGACCTGAGCCAAAGGCAGACGCTTAATGACTGAGCCACCCAGGCGCCCTTCAGCAGATAATTTTTTACATGAATGTTCACTGCAGCCTTATTCACAATAGCCAAAAAAGTGGAAAGAACCCAGTCCACACCACTGGTTTAATGAATAAAAAAAATACGGTATACAAAAGAAAGTGGGGGTAGCTACACTTCCATCAGTCAAAATAGATGACACCAAAAACAGTACCAAGAGACAAAAAGTTCAGTATATAATAAAGGGGTCAATTCATCAAGAAAATATATCATAAATATATATGCATCCAACATGACAGCACCTACCTATGTTAAGCACATAATAACCAATCTGAAAAGAGAAACAGACAACAATATAGTAATAAGAACTTCAACACTACACTTTCACTAATGGACAGATCATCCAGGCAAAATATTAGCAAGGAAACCTTGGACTTGAATCATACATTAGACCAAACAGATCTAACAGACATTTACAGAACATTCTAGCTATTCTATAGAACATCCTTCTCAAGTGCACACTAAACATTCTCCAGGATAGATCACAGAATAGGCCACAAAACAAGTCTTAACAAATTTAAGACCGAAATGACATCAGCCATCTTTCCTGATCACAATGGGACAAAACTAGAAGTCAGTAAGAAAAAGCTAGACAATTTACAGTCACATGGAAACTAAACAACACACTCCTGGACAGTCAGCGTGCCAAAAAAGTCATCAAAGGGGAAATTTAAAAAGATCTCAAAATAACGAAAACAGAAATACAACACAACAAACCTATGGGATACTGCAAGAGCAGTTCTTAAGGGGATATTTATAGTGATGAGTGCATCTATTAGTAGAAAGATCTCAAGTAAACAATCTAACCTCAAGAACTAGAAAGAAAACAAACTAAGCTCAAAGTCAGCAGAAGGAAGGAAATAACAAAAATCAGAGCAGAAATAAATTAGAGACCAGAAAAAAAACAGAAAAGATGAAAATAAGCACTTTTTTCCAACAGATAAATGAAATTGACAAAACTTTGGCTAGATGAACACATAAGAGAAGACTCAAAATCAGAAATTAAAAAGGAGACATTATAACTGGTAACTACAGAAATATGTAGGAGAGGCGATTACTGTGAACAATTACTGTCAATAAATTGGATAAACTAGAAGAAATGGATAAATTCCTAGAAACATACAACCTACCAAGACTGAATCACAGAGAAATAGAAAATCTTAATCAGTAATCACTCAAGAAATTAAATCAGTATTCTAAAATATCTTCACTGGTTAATTCTACCACATGTTAAAAAATAATTAACTTCAATCCTCCTCCAACTCTTCCCAAAAATCTAAGAGAAGGGAACTCTCCCAAATTTTTAAGGCCAGAATTACCCTGATATCAAAGCCAGATAAAGATATACAAGGAAACCACAGACCACTGTCCCTGATAAACACAGATATAAAAATTCTCAACAAAATATCAGAAAACCAAATGCAACATATTAAAATTATCAAACATCATGCGGAAAAAAAATGAAATTTATCCCTGGGCTGAAAGCATGGTTCAATACACATGAATCAATAAATGTGATACACCACATTAACAGAATTAAAAGATAAACATTGTTATCATCTCACTAAATGCAGAGAAGGCATCTTAGAAAATAAAACATCCTTTTATGATAAAAACACTCGACAAACTGGGTATAGAAGAACATACTAAACATAATAAAGGCCATATATGACAAACCACATCATACTTGATGACAAAGATTAAAAGCTTTTCCTCCAAGAACACAAACAAGACAAGGATGCCCACTCTCAGAAATCCTAGCTAGAGCAAGTAGGGTAGAGAAAGAAACAGAAGGTATCAAAATTGGAAAAGCAGCAATAAAAGTGTCATTATTTGTAGATGATATAATCTTACACGGAGAAAATCCTAAAGACTCAGCCAAAAAACCAAAAAACTAATCAACAAATTCAGTGACGTTGCAGGATATTAAATCAGAATACAGAATTCAGTTGCCTTTCTACACAGGAGTGATGACATATCTAAAAAAGAAATTAAAAAATTATCCCATTCACAATAGCATCAAAAATAATCAAACGGGTAGATTTAACCAAAGAAACAAAAGATTTGAACAATAAAAACTGCAAGACGCTGATGTAAGAAATTGAAGTCCCCCAAAAATGGAAAGATAATCCATGTTCATGGTTTGGAAGAGCTAAAATTGTTAAAATGTCCAAAGTACTCCAAGCCATCTACAGACTCAAAGTAATCTCTTTCAAAATTCCAATGTCATTTTTCTGAGAACTAGAATGAACAATCCTAAATATTTTTTTTTTAAAGATTTTACTTATTTAATTGACAGAGAAGAGAAAGATCACAAGTAGGTGGGGGGTGAGGGGGGAGCAGGCTCCCTGCTGAGCAGAGAGCCCAATGCAGGGCTAGACTCTCCCAGGACCCTGAGATCATGACCTGGGCCGAAGGCAGAGGCTTTAACCCAGTGAGGCACTCAGGCACCCCAACAATCCTAAAAATGGAATGCAACAACAAAGGCCATGAATAGCTGAAGCAATCCTAAGAAAGAACATAAACCAAAGAGGTATCACACTTCTTGATTTCAGACTATACTATAAACCTATAGTAATTAAAACAGTATGGTATTGGCATAAAACAGACACACGGACCAACAGAACAGAATTGATAACCCAGCAATAAAACCCCTAAATTTATGGTCAACTAATATTTGACAATGGAGCCAAGAAAACTCAATAAGGAAAGGATAGTCTCTTCAACAAATGGTGCTGAAAAAACTGAATAACCATATGCAGGGAGATGAAACCAGACCTCGATCATACAACACTCAGAAAAATTTACTCAAAATGGAGCAAGCCTTTAAAGGGTTAAAGACCAGACACGGTAAAACTAGAATAAAACAGAAAAAGCTCACGTCTAGGCAACAATTTTTTTTTAGATAGGACACCAAAAGCAAAACAAAAGCAAAAAATCTACAAACTGAAAAGCCTCAGCACAACAAAAGAAATGATCAACAAAATGGGGCGCCTGGGTGGCTCGGTGGTTAAGCATCTGCCTTCGGCTCAGGTCATGATCCCAGGGTCCTGGGATCGAGCCCCGCATCGGGCTCCCTGCTCAGCGGGAAGTCTGCTTCTCCCGCTACCATTCCCTCTGCTTGTGTTCCCTCTCTCGCTGTGATTCTCTGTCAAATAAATAAAAAATCTTAAAAAAAAAAAACAAACAAACAAGAAATGATCAACAAAATGAAAAGCCAACACACAGAATGGAAGAAAATATTTGCAAGCCATGTATTGGTTAAGGGTTAATCTCCTAAATATATAAAGAATTCATACAACTGAATAACAGTAACAGCAGCAACAACAAAGCAGTCTGACTTAACAACGGGCAGAGGAATTGAATAGACATTTTCCCAAAGAAGACATCCATATGGTCAGCAGGTACATTAAAAAGGTGCCTAATGTCACTAATCAAAAGGAAAATGCAAACCTAACCTACGGTAGGGTATTACCTCACACCTGTTAGGCTATCATTAAGAAGACAAGTGATAACAACTATTGGGGAGGGTGTGGAGAAAAGGAGCCCTTGCACACTGTTCATGGGAATGTAAGATGGTTCAGCCACTATGGAAAACAGTAAGGACTTCCCATCCAGCAATCTCGAAATAACCGAAAAAAGATTACCAGAAGATTTCTGCACTCCTATGTTCATTGCAGCATTATTCACAATAGCCAAGACATTCAAACAACCCAAGTGTCCATCAACAGATGAATGCATCAAGAAAATGTATATATACTCATACACACATACACGTGTATACATAAATACATATGCATATATGTGAATATATTCATACCTTCAATTAAATATCATTCAGCCCTAAGAAGGAAGGAAATCCTTTCATTTGTGGACAACAGAGATGGATTTCGAGGGCCTTATGCTTAGTGAGATAAACCAAATATTGTATATCATGTGTAAAAAAGCCGAGCTCCTAAAAATGATAGAATAGTAGTTACCAAGGTCTGGGGTGTAGGAGGTGGGGAGTGGGAGATGTTGTTAAAGAATACAAAATTTCAACCTAAAGGTAAGTTCTGCAGATCTAATACACAGCATAGTGATTATAGTAAACAATACTGTGTTATATCCTTCAAAACTGCTAAGAGGGGACATCTGGGTGCCTCAGTTGGTTAAGCATCGAACTTCAGCTCAGGTCATGATCCCGGGGTCCTAGGATCAAGGCCCACATCAGGGTCCCTGCTCCTCGGGGAGCCTGCTTCTCCCTCTACCTGCCAATCCCACTTGTGCGCTCTCCCTGACAAATAAATAAATTTTAAAATCTTAAAAAAAAAAAAAAAAAAACCAACCCTGCTAAGAGACATCTTCAATGTTCTCACAGAAAACGGAAATGATAATTATGGGATGTGACAGAGGCATTAAAGCCACCAGGGGAATCCTATTACACTATATAGATGTATCAGAACAGCAGACTATACACATTAAACTTATACAAAGTTATATGTCAATTTTATCTCAATAAAAAATGGGGCATATACAAACAATGAAACCGTATCCGGCCTTCAGAAGGAGACTGGCACACACTCCAACGTGGATGAACCTTGCAGACATTATGCTAACTGAATTAAGCCAGACAGAAAAGGACAAGTATTGACGATTCCACTTACAGGAGGCACCTGGAGTCATCAAATTCCGAGAGACATACAGTAGGGTGGTGGCCGCCAGAGGCTACGGAAATTAAGAGTTTAATGAGCAGAGTTTTAGTTTGGGAAGAGGAGTACATTCCAGAGATGGATGGTGATGATGGTTTTACAGCAATGTGGGTGTGCTTCATGTCCCTGAAATGTACGCCTAAAGGTTGAATTGGCACCGTTTATGTTACGTATATATTACCACAATTTACAAATTCCTCACTAAATATAACCTGAGTAATTCCATAATGTAAGCTATTCCGTTTCAATCTCATTACGTGTGACGATCGAGCATATGTAAGCAGGTTCGTTCCTCCTGGAAAACGTCTCCAACGATAGTTAATGCGTTATACCCCATGCATGCCAATTCATTTGACCACCTGTCTTTGGGAAGGCTGGTATTCCAGATCATTTAATACCTATGAAACTCCTTACGAACAAGGTTCTGGTCGAGTTCAAGGCCCAGGTCTGCTACCAACTGCCACTCCATTTTCTCTATGGGTTGAACTAGATCTATGTTTCTCTGATGGTGGAAATGTTCTTCATCGGCACCGTCTAAATATGGCAGCTACCAGCCTATGTGGCTACAGAGCACTTAAAATGGAGCTGGCTTAACGGAGAAACTTAATTTTTATCTAATTTCAATTGCTGGAAAAACTTTATGCTTGGAACAAGCTGGGTATGTGAATGTACTCTTTCAACTAAGTTTTATGAAATCTAAATAGAGATCAAGTATTTCCATATCTTCCAAATGGAGATATACTATAAGGGTAAAATATACATTGGATTTTAAAGACAGTATGAAGGGGCACCTGGGTGGCTCAATGGGTTAAGCCTCTGCCTTTGGCTCAGGTCGTGATCTCAGGGTCCTGGGATCAAGCCCCCCATCAGGCTCTCTGCTCAGCGGGGAGCCTGCTTCCCCCCCCCCCCCCCCCCCCCCCCGCCTGCCTCTCTGCCTACCTGTGATCTCTCTCTGTCAAATAAATAAAATCTTTTTTTTAATTTAAAAAAAAAAATAAAGACAGTATGAACAAAAGAAGGTAGCTTAATTTCTGTATTGATCATATACTGATTGACATTTTCAATATACTGAATTAAATGTATTAAAATTAATTTCATTTGTTTCTACTTTTTTTTTAAAGTAGCTACTAGAAAATTCTAATTGCCTATGAAACTTGCTCTATTTTACTGAGCAGCTCTAAACTAGACAATTTCCAAGAATACTATCAACTCCCTGAATCAGAAACTTTATAAGCATTTTAGATTATTTGAGAATCTGCACACATGAGAAGGGGGAGGAGCAGAGAGACAAGCAGACTCCCCTCCCCACCGTGTGAGGAGCCTGAGACAGGGCTCAGTCCTAGGACCCCGAGATTTTGACCTGAGCCAAAGTCAGATCCTAACCAACTGGGCTACCCAGGCACCCCTAAAAGCATTTTTAAAAATCCATTCTCATATTTAATAACAAAGACTATAATTTATTGATATATTGATATATATTGATAATATAATCTTAACTTCTGAAGTATTCTGGTGGGAGTGAAGTGAAAGTTTACAAGAGCCGAGTAGAGTATTATTTTGTCCTCAGAGTTACATTAAGGTGCATGTTCTTTTAAAAATCCCAAATCCGGGGTGCCTGGGTGGCTCAGTGTGTTAAGCCTCTCCCTTCGACTCAGGTCATGATCTCAGGGTCCTGGGATCGAGCCCCACATCGGGCTCTCTGCTCAGCAGGGAGCCTGCTTCCCCCTCTCTCTCTGCCTGCCTCTCTGCCTGCTTGTGATCTCTTTCTCTCTGTCAAATAAATAAATAAAATCTTAAAAAAAAAAAAATCCCAAATCCAAGCACACTGGCTAGGAGATATTAGATGCTCAATAAATAGTTTTCAATGAATATTAAAGCCAGGACTTGCATTTTGACCAGACTCTTAATTAAAGCACATTTGATGAGAACATTAATTAAAGATGAAACACCATCAGGCCGCTAGCCAGATGAAATAATTTGGCATTGGTTTTCTTACAGTACAAGATAAAAAGAAGTGGGATACCGAAATCCAAGGTATGTTTTTCCTCAGAGGACCCTGCTAATCACTGGAGGCCATGTTACTACTTGGTGATAAAAAAGCATGCTTTATGGGAAGAGTACATTACAAATACTGTTCATCATCAAATTATACAGGGCGAAATGGAAGCAGTGTGACATCAGTGATTGTCAAAGTCCCATCAGGGGATCCACCCCTACCCCTGGGCACTCGGCAGTCACAGTCTCTGCTTCTCCCTTGCTTCCAAGGCCACACCGACAGGTTCTCCAGAGGAACCGGAGAGAAGCAATTACCAGTTAAAATTAGGTTGAGAGGAAACACTACTTTCACCAAGCGTGTATTTTAACTCCATAAACTTAATAGCCTGGGTCCAAAATGGAATTAACATCATTGTCACTCACCAGTAGAGGCTCTGAGCAGACCTTTCTATCAACCTTCCTTCAAAACTAACTTCACACACACACACAAACACACACACACACACACACACACACACACGTCCTTGACGTGCTCTGCCCTTACTCTTACACCCATGTCATGAGAAATGGTGCTATTTCTGCATCGATTACGTGGTTGTTTGCGCACCTGATAGAACTTATCTTCTTCATTTACTCTCCTACTTGCACATCAAATTCAGGCTCCCTTCTAACTACCGCATAGCTTCCTTCTACCTCAGTCTCCCTTTTAGAATTGAATTGGAAGTCAGGTACGATTCAACAAATAGTTATTCCTGAGATTGGAAGGGACCGGGGATTCGGAGATCAAGGATACAGCGGCCTCTGCAGGCCTCTTGTATTCGGGTCGTCAGCCACACATCCAGAGTAGAGTGCCGGACAAGGAGCCAGGCAGGGCATCTATCACAGCCTGGGACACGGGAGGGACAGCGTGGAAAGGTAAGGGGGTTCGGAGAGACAAAGAGACCAGTGCTACATCTGAAGTATCTCTGAGAGGAGAGTAGAAATTTGCCAAGAGACTTCCACCTTCAAGGTCCCAGAGAGGCCATACCGGCAGTTCTCTGGCTGTAGCAGTAAGTACGGGTATGCCCCTCGTTTATACAAAACACTTCCTCGCCTCCGATTTTCTCTCCAAATCTCTCCATGGAGACGGCTCCAGTTCCGGTCACCAACGCTTTTCTCGTGCTACGTCCAAGGTTTGCTCTAAGCATGCATCTTCCTCAATCTTTTGGCAGCATCTGACACAAGGAGGCACTTCCCCGCCTTTTTTTTTGGACAGAGAGAGAGAAGAGCCCAGGTAGGGGGAGCGAGAGAAGCGCCCCCCCCCCTCCACACACACACACTGAGTAGGAAGCCCCATGTCAGCCTCGATCCCAGACCCTGGGATCATGACCTGGGCCGAAGGCAGTCGCTTAACAGAAAGAACCACCCAGGTGCCCCTCCCTCACTCTTCAAATGGGTCTTCACTTGGTTTCCAGAGCCCTGACAATTCCTGCCTTCCGGGGCCCCTTCCTGGGTCCCTGACTCAACATTGGGTTGCCCTTGGCTCAATCTTTGACCTTATTCCTCTCTCCAGCTATTCCCTCCTTAACAGCACGCAGTCTATGGCATTAAATATGATCCCTGAAGGGATCAACTCCCAAACATATTCTCAGTTCTGATTTTTCCCTTGAGCTGAATGCCCGCTCAACGATTGGTCATCTAATAAGCAGAAATGTCCAAAATGGAACTCTGGATTTCTTTCAATCCTACCCCGCCCAGTCTCCTCCGGCTTTGTAAAGGCCATCACTACCCCTCTGGGAGTGCAGGTCAAAATCCTGGCATCACCCCACTCTTTGCCCACCCACCGTACATATATAATCAACCAACAAGTCATTTTGGCTCCACCTTCAAAATATACCCCGCACCTATTCCTCTCCTCAATCAACCTGATCCTGAATACCCTTGCTTAGAGAGGGGGAAGTAGGCTCCCCGCTGAGCAGAGAGCCCGATGCGGGGCTCGATCCCAGGCCCCTGGGATCATGATCCTAGATACCCTTGCCCTTGCCTAGGCAATACCACTTGACGCATGTCCTTTTCATTAGAGAGCAACTAGAATAATCTAAATGATCCTCTCCTGCCCACAAACCTCCAAGGCTTCCCCTTACCCTGGAAATATAATCGTCTTTATCATGGCTTCCCAAGTCCTTCACGATCTAGATCCTGGCCGCCTTTTCAACATCAGTTCCTAACACTCTGCCCCTTGACCTCTACTCTAGTCACATCAATTTTCTTCCCATCCCTTCCTCTCACCTCAGTGCTTTTGCACCTGCTAAGGCATCTCCTTGGAAGGCTCTTCTCACCTTCATTTCATGCAGGCCTCAGGCTCAGGTGACTTCCCTGACCACCTTCTCTAAAATAACACACTCCCCCCCTTACGCCTCATAAGTGCTACCATCTTACTTGAGTTGTCTTCATAATAGGTGACATTGTGCTATGTACCATTTATTGCTCTGTTGTCTAATTCTCCCACTGAAAGGTAAGCTCCAGGATGGCAGAGTCTGTCTTGTCACCGCCACCTCATCAGCTCCTATCATGGTGCCTGGCACCCATCGGGCACTTGAGAAATACATTTTGAATAAATTACAAGAGAAAGAAATTAATATCTATATAGCCCTGCTCAAACAGGAGGAACCCGGCACAGCCCCCAGCTGTGAGAGCAGCTGAGCCAAAGCAGCGATCCAGGACCCCAACAAGAAGCAACCTGAGAGGGTAGCGCGAAGCAAGAAAGTCACAGAAAAGGAAATGACAAGAGTCACTCAAGATAAGAAATAATGTTAAATCTCAACAACAGCAAAACCAGGTAGAAATAATCAGGAAATAATAATGAGAATCAGGGGGCGCATGGGTGGCTCAGTGGGTTAAAGCCTCTGCCTTCGGCTCAGGTCATGATCTCAGGGTCCTGGGATCGAGCACCGCATCGGGCTCTCTGCTCAGTGGGGAGCCCGCTTCCCCATCTCTCTCTGCCTGCCTCTCTGCCTACTTGTGATCTCTATCAAATAAATAAATAAAATCTTTAAAAAAAAAATCAGGAAATCAGGAAGAAAAAAATTAACAAAGTTTAACATCATTAAGCATTGATAAAGAGAAGGGGGAAATGTCCTATTGTATGCTGCTAGGAGGAGTGTAGTTGGGGCAGCTACATTGCAGAGCAATTTCCCAGTATCTATAAATCTCCCAAATTCACACACCCTATGGCCCAACATTTCCATTTATATTCTAGAGAAACATTCACACACCTGGACAATGACGCATACGGAAGAACGCTAACTGAAGCCTGGTTTGTAGCATTAAAAGAATTAGGAACAATGTGCACATCCTCGTAGAAAAATGAATGAAAAGCCCACTGTCTATTCTTACAATGGAATAATACACACTAGTTACCCAGCATGAGATAAATCTACATATAGTAATATGTACTCCTCTCAGAGACACAAAAGGTGTGAAACAGGCAAAATGCAGAATTATTCAATCTATCATTTCTATTAAAAATATGAGCACCCAGGGTGCTGGGAGCTCAGTCGGTTAATTATCTGCCTTCA
>JAQQSY010002755.1:0-13455 GCA_028646535.1 Procyon lotor
AGCTACAATATGCTCTGTAGCACCTTGTCACAGCATTTGTCACACCATATTGTGACTTATCATTTTGTATGTCTGTCTTCCCCCCCAGACTGTGACCTTCTCCAAATAGGGATTGTATCTTACTGCTCTTTCATCAGTGCCTGGCACAAGTCCTGTTGTAGAGCAGACATTTAATGTTCGATAAATGAGCAAACAAACAAATAACATAAATGAATGAGTGAATTTAGAGTCGATCACTTTACAAAATATTCTATTAATGAGTACTGCTGAGATGTCTCCTAAATCCAGTTAGGAAACATGATGCTTCTCGACCTAATCAACAATTAATGAACAATAAGTGTAGACATATATGGATGTGAAAAGAAACAGTTACTTGAACCCAGAAACCTCTGTTTCGAAACTATCTGGGTAGATGATCAGCATCATTCAGATCACTGTGTATTTCAATTCAGAGTGTTTATAAACACATTCTTTTATAGACACAATTCAGAGTGTTTATAAACACATTCTACAAGTGGCTTGTATTACTCAAATGAAACGGATCTGGCAAATTTCTCTTTAGTAGAGAAATTTCATTTAAGTTCAAACACAACAAAATTGATAATAACTAGAATATTCCCAATAATATTCCCAATGACTATGTGGATACTCTTATTTCATTCACTGTAACCTTAGTCATCTCAGTGACTTTCCACTTTCTTAAGTAAAATGAGCAGGAAATAGAACTTGATCTGATTGATTTGGTTGGTTCAGTGATTAATTTATGCACATGTTTATGAGGCTCTGTAAGAGACTTGCTCCAGGTCAAAACAAAATTTGACTAGTCAAAGAAATTGTGTTTTTGAAAAAAATCTCTTTTTCTCCTTTTGAGTGTTATAATGGATACCTAGACATAAAACCGTTTAAGAGATGGGAGCCTCTTGGGGCCAGTTCTGTTCCTTTCATGGAAAGGAAACCAACATATGTTGAGTAATGGCTCTTCACCTGTGGGAGATGAACAGATATAGGTCAGGTTGTATATTAACAGACCTTGGGTGTCTGAGTGGGGCGGGTACCAGGCTCTGCTTTCACAAAAGTTTTCGCTCTGATTCCTCAATCAAAATTTATTCACTACACACACACACACACACACACACACAAATATATATTCATTATCTTCTATGTGTGTTCAGATTTCAAAAATTCCAAATCTTGAATTAAGCTATATAAATAATACACTCTTAATAAAATGCCAACATTTTGAGACATCTGACAATATGATATTAAATTGAAGTGGGAAGCATAAATATGTCAGTCTGTTCTTAAGTGCAGTGGAACTTATATTGTAGTTGGGAGAGACACAAATGCAAGTCAACATATAAATAAAATAAATGTTTAATTTTCAGATGGTGAAAAATGCCCTAGAGAATAGCACAGCAGGTGGATATGGAGCACTCTCCGTGGGGCTTCAGTTTTAAATAAGGTCTACAGAGAATACCAATGAGCTAAGCATTATTACTTTCATTTTATAGGAGAGAAATTTTACACTTCCAAGATATGTGAATGCTATCTGAAAATCAGTCAATGGTTCAAAAAGAGTTTGGTTAGGGTGTTTGAGTTACTTAAAGCTACAATATAACCATCTAAAATCAACCCAACAAAATATAACAGATGTTTTGATAACTATCTATGGATTTTCTGTGTTTAAATAACTCATTGGTTAAAAATCAAAACCTTGATTCTGCCATGTTTATAAAATAATGAAAATGAAAGCAATAAGCTTGAGAACCCGTAGGATATATCCACAGTTATATACAGCACAATTCCCATAGTATTAAACTCTTACATAAGAAAGATTAACTGTAAGTAAATTAATTATTTAAATCAAGTTTCTTGAAAAGATCAACAAGTAAGAACTAAGGAAAGTAGAAGGAATGATTTAACAAAACAAAAGCAGATGTTTATACATAACAAAATGGAACCTATAAATAAATCCAAAACCTGGTATTAAATAAGAAGTATTAAATAAAGAGAAAGACATGTTTTGGACAAGAATTATCTATGATATAAAAATGTATATTTTTCTCAATCTGTACCTTTAACATACTCCTTTCAAAATGACAGGAAGATTGCTTTTAAGAAAATTCACAGTATACTGAATTTCATTTGGAAAAATAAATACTAAGATTAAAATGAAAGTTTGTAAAATAAAATAAAATAAATAATGTGGGGAAAAAAGCCCTACCCAATATTAACATAAGTTATAAATCTAGAGTAATAGAGTTTTTTTTTTAAAGATTTTTATTTATTTATTTGACAGAGAGAGATCACAGGTAGGCAGAGAGGCAGGCGGAGAGAGGGCGGGGAAGCATGCTCCCTGCTGAGTAGAGAGCCTGATATGGGGCTCATCCCAGGACCCTGAGATCATGACCTGAGCTGAAGGCAGAGGCTTTAACCCACTGAGCCACCCAGGCGCCCCAAGAAATGGAGTTTGTTCCTGATATAAGAATAGACTGAAAAGTGTGGAAGTAGAAGAGAATATATACGAACATTCCATATATGATAAAGGTAGAATTCAAATAAATGGTGGAAAGAATGGATTAGGTAATAAGTGATGATGAATAAATTGGTTTGACATTTGGAGAACATAAATGAGATCTCTATCCCACTTCTTACACTAACATGAATTGCAGATAAATCAAACAGTATCACATAAAATAAAAAATCATAAAAGCAATGGAGCAAAACATTAGAATATTGCTCTATGAAGACCTTCTAAGCAAGATGCAAAATTTGGAAGTTGTGACGAGAGACTGATCAATACAAGAGCATAAATATTCAATTGTTGAGTCAACACAAAAGAACTGAAGTCAAAACATGAATGACAACCATGGGGGAAAGTAATTAGAAAAGCATTTAAGTACAGGCTAATTTTATTTTTAGAAAAGGATTCATAAATTAATAAAAAACAGTTCAACCCTATAGAAATATGAACAAAAACATAAAGAGATAGTTTACTAGGATGCCTATCACAACACATTTGTAACAACCACTCAAAGACAAATCTGGAAACAACCTAAATATCTTTCACTTATGATTCACATAACTAATAGAATATATAATATAATTTTTATTAAAAATGAGGTAGATTTTTTCACAGATATGGAAAAATATCCAAATCACATTATCATGTGAATAAGTAGCCTAAGAGTATAGAGAGATTTATATTACTTGTTAAAAAGCAAAGAATTTCTAATAGAATATCCTTATTATCATTGTTTGTAATAATGTTCACTTAATGCAAAGCATAATGGGGCTATTCTATGTTAGTAGCTGATTATTTCAAAACTCATAAAATTAAGTAGAATTTAAAGGGAAAGAGAGGGTGCCTGGGTGGCTCAGTCGATTGGGCTTCTGCCTTCGGCTAAGGTCATGATCCCAGGATCCTAGGATTGAGTCCTGCACCAGGGTCCCTGCTCAGGAGGTAGTCTGCTTCTCCCTCTTCTCCTCCCTCCTGCTTGTGATCTCTCTCTCTCCAATAAATAAATCAATCTTTAAAAAAAATAAAGGGAAAAAGAAAAAGGAATATAAAGACTACAATACCCATAATTAAATGTATTATTTTGATTTCCTAGAAAACCGATTTTGTGTTAGTTTTTAAGAGAATTGTATAAATTTAACATTTTGTTTTGAAAATAAGTATTTTAAATTCATTGTATAACTTTGTAGGTGACCACATGAAACATGTGAAAGTTAAATTATTCAGTTTATTATTTTAGTGAAATAGCATATGATTCCAATGACATATTCTAAAGATAAGTTTAAAAAAGTGCCTTTAATTGAAAAACAGTGGCCTTTTACAACTTATTGTGGGTATTTTTTAGCTTCAAGATAAATTTTTCTACAGCTGTTCTTTCAGAATAAAAGAATAATTATCTTAAATCTCTCCATAGTTGTATCTATTTCATTTTAAAGAAAAGAATTATATAGTGTACTTTTTGAATTTCTGAAATTTTAATTTAATTCATCTTTGTTTTCAAAGTTTTAAAAAGTTATGAGTAATTTTCACTTCTTTCTTTGAAGGAATATTATTTTAAAAGTACTCTGCCTTCAAATATAAACCAGAGAAAATTCATTTGGCCATGGAATTAGTAATAAGTTACTAAGAACTTGAAAATCAATTCATCGCTGAGCTAAGTTTTATCTTTATCTTTCAAATCAATTAGCATATAGGCACAGTGGAATGAGCAAATAGGAGGTTTTATAAAAGAAATTATTGTGGTAGTTCTGTTACTAGCAGCAAGGCCCTTGGGTAGTTTCAGCCATGTTAAGTGGCTTCTATTTTTTCATAAGTTATTTGGAATTGGTTTCTTGTAACCTATCCTTCCATTTTCCAGCTAAGGAAATGAGAAATTGTCATCACTCTGAGCTGATCATTTCTAGGGCTCTTGCTGGGAGATTTCCCACTCTTCCAGCTGTGTTTGGCTTCAGATTAGCATCGATGCCTCCAACTTGAACCTATTATCACAATTCTTTATCTACATTACAAAAATCTTGGAAATTGAAGGTTAATGTGTTGAACTTGAGGAATAAAAAAATTTAACAAAATGAAGTAAATGTAGTTATCTGAGGGGAAAAATATCTCTCTCTCTCTCTCTTTTTTTTTTTTACTATGAGTCAACCTGTATTGCCAGGTTTTCCAAAGAACATGTATCTGTTTCCAGATGTTCAAGCAAATCCTTAAAATGTTTTTTCAAATCTTCCCTAGAATTAATTAATATTCTAATATGGATGGTGAATAACCCAGAGGGAGCTATATCCCAAACTCATTTGACCAGGAAAACTATTTTTCCCCCTATAGAACATCTGCTTAGTAGAACACAATTTGGGTAAGTAACACTGATGAAGGCATATTTTCAGACATTAAAAAAAAGAATAATTACCTTAATAATCTGACTTCCAGCAAAACTTCTTGTCATATTTAAATAAATTTGTACTTTAGAAAGTTAATCTATAATGTCACCTTTTATTGGTATGAGAAAAACACATACTATAATTTTAGCTAGAGGCTTCATAACTAACTGATAGAATTCTACCTCAGAGGTTATTCTGTCAAGGACTCTGCTGACCAACTGGCTGCTCTGTGTTCATTTGAATAGAGATTTGCTAATCACCAAAGCTTCCGGGCACAATGGCTGAACCTTGTTCATGTTCTGTAGGCTCTGCCCCAAAGTGCAACCACGGAGGCAGTCCGCATGTAAAGTCTGGCTCTAGAAGCCATGCAATTTGTACCCCTGCAGGCGATGGCTGTTTTGGCTATACAATGAACAGATGGAAAAAAAAAAAAAGGAGACATTTTTATGTGGACACTAAGTGCTATTCACTCTCAGAAGGCTCAATATGAGTACAAGGTGATATCTGTAATAAAATTAAAGGATTAAGTTATTTTGTCATTGTTCCAGGTATTGTTAGGAAACTTAACTCTTACTGTTCTTCTGGTCTGAGGTTTTTCCCTACATAGTCCATTTATTCATGCTTACTTGAGGGGAATTAAAAATTCTTTTCTATTCTTTCCTCTCATGTATTCCAAGTCAGCTTAAAACTGTGAGGACACAGTCGGGTTATTCTGTTGTGTCATTTGGCAGCTTCCTTTTCAGCTTTTTCTATATACCTGTTAAATTTTGTGTCCAAATGAGAAGTTTTCTACCAGTACTTTATTCTTCTGCCCAGCAGGTCCATTTCATTGTGTTCTCTTCTCAGCATCTGTGACCTACCAGTCTCAATATACGCCTACAGAAAACTCCACTCTACTGCATCTTATAGGAAATAAATGGAAGATTGGTTCCTGCTTACAAAATTGCTTAGATTCTAAAAACACCTTCGATATGAAAAGGAATGGAATTCCCATTATGACTAAAAGAAGAAGGGATATAAATGATCTAAAGAAGGTCTGTAAGTTTAGGTGGTGATTGCCTGTGACCGGTTTCAGGGATCTCGCAACAGTAAAACATTGTATCTGGAACCAATCTATTCTACCGAGTGGGGTCTCATCTGTTTGTTTTAAGCTTTTATGCTTAAATGTGATAGGCCTTCAGATTCCAGTTGGATACATCAACATCTTATATATTGAGAGTTTCAGGTGGGTTAACTTAAGAGGAGGACTTGAGAGATTGTGGGAGGATTTGGGATAGTTGATGTTGTGAGCAGAGGAGAGGGACATGGAAGACCAACAATTCCACTTTCCCAAGGGCCACTTCTGAATATCTCACTAAATATCCTGAAAAGGAAGTCCTGACCAGTAGTGCTAAGGTGGGTACAATGAAGAGCAGATGGCTCACATTTTGTCAATTTTTAGTCAGTAACATGATACATTTTTAAAATTTGCAGGTAGGGTATGAGATAGGAAAGCATCTTTGCTACGTACTGCTAAAACTGTCACAGATCCTGTGCGTATTTTTATATGAAGCTGGTCTGAAAGTTTGAACCACGGTCTTCCTGAGTTTTCTGAGGCTTGAATTTTGGATTCTCTGAAGCTAGAATCTCTTCACTCATCCAGAAAATCTTCCCTTGCTGCTTCTCTAATGTCTATATCCTTTGTCATTGAACGTCAGGGCTTTGTGCTTCGTAGGGAACTAGGCTGATAAAAGGAGTCTGGAAGTGGTGGAAATCTGAGGACCGTGAATCTGTGATGCTTATTTCTTCGGAGTGGATAGAGAGGAAGGGATTCTTAAATCCAAACCCTAGGAATTTGAGGCATAGTGGTGCCTGCAGCTGTTCTTGGCCTTCATCAAAAATATGGCATGCTACGTACCACCTGCGTCTTTCTGCAAGGAGGTCAGTGGAAACCCTTTCTCTTCTTTACCAAGCTTGTAGGTGTCTATTGATTTTAGCAAAATGTTATCTTCCTCATGTTCCCTATCTCATGTGTTATGTTAATTCGTTTTCTTTACAGAGTGCTTCTTCTTAAAAATACCCATTTAAGGTTGCATCACACAAATTAGGTCAGTAAGCTTTTCTGGCAGGACATTTGACTTTGTAACATCCTCTCATAGTATCTTAGGGGAAGGAATCTTAGAAATCATCTGATCCCATTCATCTGGTTCATAGGTGAAGAGACGGAGATTTAGAGAGGTAGATCGCCTTATGCAAGGCTTCACAGATGGACGGGAAGGCAAATCTTTCAGAAACAGCCATGCTTTCCCTCATTGCATCACACTGCCCTCTCTGTGTCTTTGAACTCACTTAACCTCGCCTCAAGTGAAAAAGAGAAAACGTTTCCCTTAAAACACTCTAAAACATCGAGTAAAATTTTTAGTGCCACAAATCAAACAATCACACCTAGATAAAGAAAGACTGACACTTGCTTGTTACACATGAAACATTGTAATTTATTTGGAATCTGAAAACGTTATTTAAAATTTACTAAAGACTTAAAAAACTTACAAATCTCCAGAATGCAAATTGTCTTGAAGAAACACACTGTAAGAATTCAAACCAAAGACATCTGCTTGCATTAGTCCCTGCTTACTCAGCTAGCTGTCTACCCACCTGTTCTACTGATGAGCTTGTTCTTACTATACCTCCTCCCTGTTCCTTCTTAGCATGACAAAGTCTTATAAAGTCAAGAAGTTATCATCCAGTAAAGTCCTGCTCAGCATGAAAAAAAAAATTAACTAAACTCCAGTGTCATGCACATTTCACAAATTATCTTCATTTTTTCCCACCGTGAGTATGATCTTCATTGCTTTCAAATCTTAAGTGGTTCTCTTAGTTTTTTGCATCTGACTCAGAGGTCATTCATTCACCTTAAACCAGCCCATCTCGCTCAACCTCTCTCTTCAGTATTCTACCTTGAAGTGGCCTTGGGTCTTAAAGTATCTTGGACGAGGACTTTTGAATAAAGAGGAGGATAGATATGGCAGCATACTTCCAATAATATTTTAAATTTATCTTTTTCTAAAGTAATACTTCATGGTGTAGTTTGGATTCCCTGGGGAAAATATTCAGATTGAGATTTTGTACATGGGAAATTTATTGGGAATGCTCTTGGGCCCATACCTGTGAGACAGTGAAGGAAATTAGGACAGACAGAGGGAGAAATTGAACTGCCACAATGAAGGTCTGTGCTGAACCAGCCGGAAGATCTGGAGTGAAATGGCCCTATAGATTTAACCCACATGGAGGCAGAAAGAGCTAGGCCCTTATTCTCCCACACTGACAAATATTTGCATGTGAGCTGCCTCTAGAAAGTAGGGGTTGGGAGCTCTCTGTAGCTTACAGAGACTTCCTCAGCCCAGGATGATTCCAAAAGATAAATTCAGATGACAACCATCAGCTGCCAACACTCAGGAGGTGGGGGAATGAGTGACGAACCCAGCCCCGCAGGTTGATCTGGGTATGGTGCCATGGCATCCACAACACCTACCATTTACACTGCTCAGACCCACAAGCTTCATATATTACACTCAGAGAGCAGCTCCTCCCGGATCTAGCTGCTTCTTCTGGTCTCAAGGCTACCACATAGCATTTCTGTCTTCTATTAATTATTCTAGATCCCACTTACCTTTGGCTAGCAATTCTTGGTCTAGATGCTCGCTTGCTAAGATGACTCAGATCCTAATTTCAGTGGCTTATGCCCTGGATAACATGTTCTTCATAGTCTGTGGCTGTGAACTTGCCCATTACAATCAAAATTATGGCAGAGTCCTGAGAGACACTGGTACAAGTCATCAGGGTGCCCACATGTTCTTCCATGCCTTTTTTTTTCCTGATGATTAGGCCAGTCACTCTTGCCAAGATGTAACTCCTTTCCTTGCCAACTAGACTCTTAGTACAAGAAATGTCAAGTCAGGGGCAACATCCATAGCTTAATAGTTCAATAGTACCTTTGCTGCATGTCATCGTGGAAGCACTCCTGCCGGGGAATCAGAACTTTTAAACTTGCAGAGTCTAGCATTAGGGGGAAGGAAGCACACGTTCCTCACTTGGGTCACTGAGAGTGAGGGTAAGCTCGGCTACTTGAGTTCTGACCCTTCGGTTGGACTCACAACCTCTATCTATTGGGAAGCACCATTAAAAGCACCATTTAAAGAACCATTAAAAGAGTCACTAACTCAGGGTATTATACAACATTCTGGAGAAAGATCCCCTATTTACTCAAGGTATTATTTGCAAGCTGGTGCGTTAGCTGTTCCCCATCAGGTGATTCCATTGCCCTCCTAGGTCAGCAACTTCCAGATGGCACAGTAAATGATTGGTCCCGTAATACCAAAAGTAGGTGGGATCCTGTGTCAGTGAATCAAACACCGTGCAAGCTCTTGGAGAGTGTAACTAGGCAGGCCCTGAAGAGAGGAAAGGCAAAGATCATGGTGTGTATGCTGATTTCACTCAGGTTCAGTTGCCTCCTCTTCCTATGTAGAGAAAAAAAAAAATCCAATCTGATCAACTTGCCGAGATAAATAGGCAAGTTGATGAGCTTGGATTTTTTTTTTTCTCTACCATGGAAGAGGCAGTTGTGACTCAAATCAGCTATAGCACATTGGGTTCTCCCAAAAAATAGATGCTGAGAAGGAGAACTTCATGCACAAGTGTATGGGGCTCTCTTGTGGGTCAGTATTTCTACAGGGTTGAAGTGAGAAGGGTGGTGCAGAGGGAGAAGTTGAAAAGTGATGTCACTATAAGAAGTCTCAGCTGATCATACAGGGAGCTCTGGAGTTGGAAAGGTGCTTCGGAGGCGAATCACAGTGAGGGTCTAGACTTTCATTTGCCCTAGTACGTTAGTCATTGAATGTTGGCAGCCCCTGGGAAAGAGGCAACTCTGGATGAGGCAGCTGTCTTCAGGCCAGGGCGGATTCCTGAGAAACACCCAGCTGAGCGCTGTGGGCCACCTACTATCCTAGTATTTGGGGCAAGAAAAGGAACATCAGTGCTTCAGTCCCAAAAGGGGCCTGGGGGAGGGGAGGCAGCAAATCTGGGTGGTTATACAAAGCATGCATTGTTTATTCTATAAAATTTAGAAAATACAAAAAGTGTAAAAAGAAAGCTAAAAAGTGGTTCATGATACTATCACTCAGCTTGAACTGTTGTTAGTATTTTGATATCTTTCCTTCCCTCCTTTTTCCTGGGTATCTATAGTTCCTACGTATTTGAAACTACACCAAAAACATCATTTCATAGATTGTTGTATCCATTAACATGTTTTAAGTAATTCTTCATATTAAAGATGAAGAATTAATTAAGTTGTTAATTAACATGTTAATTAAAAATTAACATGGTTTAAGTAATATTCTTCATATTAAAATCTCCAAGTTTAGCAACACATTTCGTCTTGTCTCTAGGCAAAAATTTATCAAAAAATTTTTCCCTTATTAGTTGTGGTCTCTTATATTTTGCTAATATAAACAATATAAGTACAAATTTACATTGTCAGTCTGTAACCTAAAAATACCTTTTAGAGCCTCTTTTCCTTTTTTGTTCATTGGAAAGTTAACAAATCTTTATTGGAAAGATCCTATCAACATCCCTTTCCTGAAATTCTTGATTTGTGAAGAAAAGAAATTATAGCTGGCCTCCTCTGTTTCTTCTGTGTTTTTATTTTAATTCTGCCTTTTACAACTCTGTGATTTCGGGCTTAAGTTCTTAAGTTATCCGACCTTAAGATTTTATATCCTAAGTGCAGAATCTCTGCCTTTCTTTACACATTTATCATGAGAAGCCCAAACACTACTCACTCTCGTGATGTTATGTCTCCAGATAGAAGAATAGTACAATGGGGAGATATAGAGAAAAAAAAAACAAAACAAGAACAAATCTTTCTTTGTCCTTTCAAGCCATATTCCAATTTGCCTAGGGTCAGGATCATATACATTTTACAGAGAAGCAAGAAAAATGAAACTCATTAGTTTTGTTTCAAAACAGACGGGGGATGTGCCTGCTTAGCAACCAGCAAAAGATGGAGAAGGGCAGGTTTCAGCTGATGGTCCAGATGCTTTCTGATATTCCCAGTGTAAACAAAGCAGAGCAGAGGCTGACTGAATCTCCCATTCATCACCAAGATGCTTGGCTTATGTAGACAAAATTGCAAGCTGGTGATGGGGAGGAAAAAAATCCATACAGACAAAAAAAACAAAAGTATACATGATTCTAGTCTAGTATGTTTGAATGTAAATGTTTCTCTTTGTTCCATGCTAAGTGGGAATCTGAGGCAGCCTATTACTAGAGCAGGGGCAGTCATAAAGATAGTAGGGATATAAATGGTGACAGGGTAAATAGTCTTCCATCCTACTGCAGGTAATCAGAGGGGAACCTTTTAAAATAGAGTATTCTATGAACTTCCCAAGTTGGTGTGCCTTTACTTATTTCATCTTACGCTTTTTCAAATCATAGTCTCTCCAGAAAGCATAAATCGTTGTAAAACGAGAGGAGGGAACCCATAGATCCTTGCTTGTTTTCATGGTATCTGAGAACGACAAGGCTAGAGACCCCTCAGGATGTGATGCTGATGAGTCAAAAACTCTAAGCTCTGCCTTTAATCTTGAATGAATGCGTCCAGATTCCAGACTGGGATGTGAGGCTTAGGGGAGTTAGGTTATTTTATCTCCCACCTTCGACTATGCAGAGGGGAGGAAAGCCAAATATTTGTCTTAAAGGGAGGAGAAAGTCAGCCTTCTCACTTCTTCCTTCTTCCTTCTCCTCCTCTACTTCTATAGCCTTGTGGGGACTTTGGAAATGGGATTGCTTATATTAAAAATGAATTTCTCCATGGGTGTAATTAACCAGACATTTACCAGGTAATCTTTTCTTTTGAGGTTTTCATCTCCTTTGTATTTGTTATAAATTAGAGAATACATGTGTAACAACTCAAAACACAGTGTAACATTATCCTAAGTATTTGTTAATCATTCAGTGTGTGCTTGTATAGGCACCAGGCACCAAGAACCTACAAACCTGCCTGGAGAAGTAGTTCCTGGTACTTGCTGTCTCCTTATCTTTCATTCCCTCTTCCTCAACCTCCCACGATATGACTTCTGTTCCTATAAGTTGGCTGAAATTTCTCTTGCCAAGATCAATAACCTCTTTTTTGATATGCTCAATAGAAAGTTAGTCCTTAATCCTATATGATCTCTTAGCAACTTTCCACAAGGCCAACGGGTTTTCCTTTCTGCAAAGCCTTTTCCCTGCCTTCTGGGATACCATGCCACCTGGCCTCCCTACTGCTTACTTCAATCTGATCTCTCTTTCTTGGACTCTTAACACATTTCTCCTTCCTCTGCCATTCCCTAAAATATTGATGTTTTTCAGGGTCCTTCTGTAGATTTCCATTTCTCTTCCCTCCCATTCTCCTTTCTCCTCTCTTGTCTTTTCTCATTTCACTTAACCTCCCTGAGTAAACAGAGCCATTACAAAAACTTTGTAATCCTTAATCTCATATCTCCCGTTCAGCTCCTTATAAATTTGATTGTTCTTAATTATACTTTTATCTGAATCTTTACACCTAGACACTATCCCATATATCAAATTGCCCCTTGGATATCTTGATTTCGTTGTCTCACAGGTCCTGCTATTTTAGTGTAATCGAGGAAAAATTCATCATCTCCGTGCACAAATTTGACTCATCAAATTTGCCATTTTGCCTTTTTTACTGAATGGTACTAACATCCAACCCATACTTCATGTTACAAACGTGGGTGGCATGGTTATCTCTTTTTCCTCTTGTACTCCACACATTCAATTAATTACCCAGATCTATGAAATTTAACTAAAAAATATTTATTTATTTATTTATTTATTTAAGATTTTATTTATTATTTGACAGAGAGACATAGTGAGAGAGGGAACATTAGCAGGGTGAGTGGGAGAGGGAGAAGCAGGCTTCCTGCTGAGCAGAGAGCCCGATGCGGGGCTCGATCCCAGGACCCTGGGATCATGACCTGAGCTGAAGGCAGATGCGCAATGACTGAGCCACCCAGGTGTCCCAACTCAAAAATATTTTAAAATATATTCACATCCTTCCATTTCCCTATTAATACCCTAATCTGAGTTCCACTTTCTCTCAGGAGTGCTATGTAACTCCTAATTTAAGCATGCAAAATTTGGAAGAGAGAACAGATACGGTGCACTTTTAGGAAGGAAGTCTTAACATTAGTCAAACTGGAATAAATAAGGATCCACAGGACAGGCCACAGCATTTCTTCATATCTCTTCTATGCTCACCTTTCAGTTCACATAGACTTGGCTTCAGATAGAAATGTGAGAATCTCTTCCTCTTCTGATCTCTTCCTCTCTTCTTTCCTCTTCCAACCATCCCTTTGGCTCTTTTCTTCTGCACCCTCCCTTCAAGTGCCTTAAATGCTGTGAGGTTTCGATAAGGCCTCCTATTTCCATCCAGGCTGAGCAACTGTAGATCCTAACTGTACCATAGATGCAGGATTCGTTAGTTACTTCAGATGCTTCAGAGAATAAATAAGGCATATTTTT
>JAQQSY010002756.1:0-13455 GCA_028646535.1 Procyon lotor
AATAAATAAATAAAATCTTCAAAAAAAAAAAATGAAATCTGGGGCACCTGGGTGGCTCAATCGTTAAGCGTCTGCCTTCGGCTCAGGTCATGATCCCAGGGTCCTGGGATCAAGCCCCGCATGGGGCTCCCTGCTCGGGGGGAAGCCTGCTTCTCCCACTACCATTCCCTCTGCTTGTGTTCCCTCTCTCACTGTGTTTCTCTCTGTCAAATAAATAAAATCTTAAAAAAAAAATAAGTAAAAAAATAAAAAAAATGATCTTAGTATGTAAATATTAAAAGAATAAAATGTTTTGTTTCAAGAAGATTATTTTTTCTGTGAAAGACACATTATGAGGAATTGTAGTTACTATCTCTAGCAATATCATTTAAATGTAGTTGCATAGGGGACATATATTACCTAAATTATAATTTGTTATTATAAATAGAACTAATTTTATATTTTTCTCATATTAAAATTTGTTCATAATTTCAATGCAATTGTTATCTTAAACAGTAGTGAATTAATGAGAAGAATGTCCTTTTTACCTTTCTTACAAGTCCTAAGACATGCTTTTTTAGAAATAAAATTATTTTCATTCCCTCCACATCCACTGTACTTAAATGGGCGGCATTTCCCAATGACTGAATTGTAGTAGAATCGGCTCTCATTGGCTTGACAAAATCCTCTGTCTGCTGGAGTCAGACACCAAGAAGGACCGTGAAATTCTAAGAACATAAAGAAAACATAGTAAATCATATGATAGTTAATCTGAAAGTTTCACATTGCTTATTATTTATTTATTGTCTTATATTTAAAACAATAATCTGAGTGAATAAAAGTAGTACACAATGAAATTCATGTATTACAGCTCCAGAAAAATGCCTTACTAGTCTCCAACTGTCTACTACAGTAAGACCTATCTCTAATAAATAAAAAAGTAGATATATTTGTTAAAGTTAAGTGCTATGGTAACTCTTTATAATGAAAAAAACTAGTTATACATAATAGAAACCACTATTCAAAAATTTATAAAAATTTGTTAACCATATTCACTTTAGCAAATTTTCAGTGTTTACACATCCTTTTTGTTCATGAATCTTCAACTTGGGGAGGAAAAAAGTCCTGAGGAGCAATCCTTATTCACTGAATGACATACGCACTGAAGCTGAGTTGTTGTTGTTGTTGTTTGACTAAAGTTCTAAGTGATGTAACCACAATTTGAAGCATAGGAATTCAGCTGTAGCAGATTCTAACTTTAAGCCTCGGAGAAGGATCCTTGAAGAGATGGTTTGATGTAGTAATAAAGTTCTTTTGTGAATTGAAGCATCAGTTCTCGATGAGTTAGATGTTTTTGCAAAGGAAGGCATATTGTTAAAGCCAGTAAGATAGAACATTTACAGGTTTAAACCAGGCATACAAGCTGGTCTGTCCATGGGACCAATCACTTTAGAAACCAAAGAAAGAAAATGCAACCAGGGTAATAAAAGGATCGCTCATTTTCTTAAGGCAAAGCAGAGAAAGAGTTTCAGTACAATGGTAGTTTTTAGCTCTTTTGGGAATTCCTGTCATGAGGGGAAGCTGGTGCTCTAGCAACAGACTTACACTGCTTGATATTAGTAAACCAATACTGCAGGCAAGTTGGTAGATGGAGAGAAATCAATATAGTAAAACTTTAGTGGCTTTCCCAAATGGTGAGATGTGGCACAGCAAATTCAGACAAAGAGGGTATACTAAATATACAAAGTTGGCAGAAAATAGAACTTTGAGGAATCCACCTAATGAAGACAAATAGGTTGGGCAGAAAGCTCTTAGTGGATTGATGACAAGCAAACCCCAGATGAGACTATAAAAAAAAATAAAATGAAACAGTTTGAGGGGAAAATATAAAAATTCTTTGATATGATCTGAATTTATGAACAATAATCTAATTAGACATGAAAATATAAGAATTTGCATTTACCTCCTGCCTTCTTAATAACGTAAATGAAGATTAGAGTGTCTTGATATAATGGGTCATATAATAGAGACATTCTGGAAAATAGGAGTGATAATACTATAGAAAGTATACATAAGATACTTTAGAAAGATGAAATTTGTGTCAAAATTCAAGAACTGTAATCACCTAAAGAATACTGTATTATTTAGGTCTTTGATTAGGTCTATGAACACTAATTTTTAAAGGAAGACCTTCATGTAATCCTTATTAGATAAACTCATTTTAGACCTAACATACCTGTGGTGTTTTTGGTTGTTGTTACTTTTATTTATGTTTTACTGCTTATGAATTCATGGCAAATATCATTGGATAAGCAGTATACTTTGTTAGATGAGCATTTAGCTGTGTCTGCAAATTAATATCTGAAAAGCCATTAGCAAAGAGTCATTGTATTTTTTCCTTTATTTTTTAAATGTTTTGGCATCAAACCTAAAAGCTTAAGAAAGATTGACCAAACATGTTGCTCTTAAGGCTACCTATATTTTGTGGTAGGATATTAAATTATTGCTTCTAGATTTGTTAACAATTTAAGAAATTTAGTCATGTTTATATGTACTTTTAAAATAAGTCTGTCTTGAAGACACCTTCTGTGGGTGTGAATTAACTGGTAAAGATGGAGTAACATTTATTGTTGTAAAGCTTAGAGGTCTGAAATGGCTGAGAAAAATGTTTCATATAAAAGAAAAAAAGAGACTTAAGGCCATTTTTTAAAATGTAGAAGTAATTGCCCAACTTTAATTCCAGCAGACAAGTCATTCTAACAGGTATTAGATATTATTGGACACTTTGTTCAAGTTTTTTTCTACAGTAAAAAGGGAACATATTTTCATTTACATTCAAAGCTATTAGGAAAAGAATATTTTATTGTACAGGCTTTTACCTCATGTTTTTGCTTGAAGATCTGGTGTGTTATAATTCCATGAATTAAAAATAATAAAGACTATAATTCTATATCTGAAGACTTTTGATGCATTTCCAAAGGCAAAATTAATTTCAGGAATCTTTGATAAGTCAGTGTTATGTTTAATCTAATTTTCTATAGTTTTTATAAATAAATAAACATCCTGCACAATAACGGATGTTTTTTGTCCCATCACTAATTGTAGTTGTTTGATATCAAAATAAAATTAGGTAAAGACTTTAAAATAAATAAATAAATAAATAAATAAATAAATAAATAAATAAATAAATAAAAAGAAGACCTTCAGATCTGTAAAACTAAAACATTCAAAATCATGGAGTCTAATTTATCTTTTATGTCTTCCTATTTGGGGGTTATAGTACATGATTATTGCCAGCATACATCAAAATTAAAATGTTATTTGGTGAGAATGTGTGCTTAACTTTCTAGAAATGGTTGATGTCTCCTGCTTCCAATAATGGTTTATGCAAGAGGAATTTTCCAACAGTACAGTAGAGATATACTGTAATTGAGCCTACTATTGTGCAAACTTCTCCAATTTTTTATGCTCTGGATCCTCATTAACCCAGAAACTAGAATATGAGATGGTTATCTGTTGCTACCACTTCTATCTCCATGAGCTTCCAAAGTTATCACCTGTATTCAGAAACAAGAGAAATACTCCTCAAGCAATTAACCTATTTTGAGAAAGAGAGAAAATTGCTATTTTTTTCTTCATAGATGCTTCATAGCTGATATAGGAGTATGATGGTATGACTTATACCTCAGTTTCACTTTTGCATTTTGTATACAAGATTTACTAGTTGATAGTAATTTGAAGATAATATATATAGATGTACCTGTAACTTTTACACTTCTTTACAAAAGTTAATTATTATATCATAATAGCAATGTTCTACCTAAAGTTCCTTATTCCAGGACAGGGAGAATTTTCTTTTTTTTTTTTAATATTAAGCTGGGAGCCCAATGTGGGACTCAATCCTGAGACCCCGGGATCATGACCTGAGCTGAAGGCAGTTGCTCAACCAACTGAGCCACCTAGGTGCCCAGAGAGAATTTTCTGATAGCATGAAGTAAATTCATCCTTTTTTTCCCTTAACCTGTAGTAAACCTGGCCCCATAACAAAATCAAGGCTATTTCGAAATAAGAACAAGCTAGATTAGTACATCTGGGGCTACAATACCTAGACTAAAGATAACAATGGAGGATATACTACAGGTTTGGTGGGGAGAGGTACCCTAGCTTCTGTCTTCCTTTGGTCACTGAGTCTTCCAACAATGTCTACCACTCACCAAATCTACTCAAAAGCCAAGGGAAAGAGTACAATATATGTATGAGACAGCACAAGAAGAAGGCAGTGGGATTAGTTTGAAGGCAAACAGATAATTGACCATGCCAGGTCATGATGGCATGACCAGATGCCATCAGAGAGTTTCACAGTTGTTCATCTACTTTACTTTGTTTGCCCTGATTTTAATCACTGTCTACACAGATCATCAAATATAACTCACTTCTGACCCAGATAATTATTATGGTTCCTAACACTAAAAATACAAGTATTTTGATAGTAGGTTAAAACTTGAAATTAATTACTAAGAATGTTTTATTACGGTTAACTTTTAAAAGTTTTTAATATAATAGTTATTTGTTGTAGAGTTTTTATATGGCCATTATTCTTCAGAATGTGAATAATACTTACAATGTAAACTAATTCATTTCTCCTAAGTACTCTAAGTAGTTAAGACTATCATTGGATTGGTGCACCTGGTGGCTCAGTCAGTTAAACATTCAACTCTGGATTTCTGCTCAGGTCATGATCTCAGGGTTGTGAAATTGACCCATATTGGGCTCTATACTGGTCATGGAGTCTACTTGGGATTCTCTCTCTCCTTCTCCCTCTGCCCACTCCCCATTCCCCTCTCCCTCTCTTAAAAAAAAAAAAAAAAAGACTATCATCAGATTACTTTAGCATAAACAACAACACTATGACTAAAATAATGAAGCAGATGGCTTCTCAAGAATATTTTGGTTCTAAAAAAAAAAGAACATTTTGGCTTTAACAGTTTTTTGAGTCCTTGATTATCATCCAGTTCGAACTCCAAAGGTGAGGAAATAAAAGTTCTTGCACCTCATGAGGAGATAAGCTTGACTGTTTTCAATTAACATATATTCTAGATAAACATAGGCACTCACCTATTCAAAATCCAGACAATGATATCTATAATGAAAGAAAATATAAAGGTTTTGAAGTAGTTACACAATGTAATTTTTTGGGTCTAGATTATAATTATTCACAGGTATTTAAGATAGAATAAAAAGATACTAACCTGACTTCTGTTCATTTTCCAAAGAGAATTTAATAACCAAATGCATTCTGTCTTGATCTTGCCATTAATAACAAGCTGGATAGCTTCCATTTAGAAGGTCTATGATAGGTTTCAGAATTCAGGCTCCACTTATATTCTGCCAGGAACTGCCATGATCTAGTATGACTGCTAAACTGTAAGGTGGTGCTCCAAAATCAGTTTTATATTTAAAGTGGTTTATGTAAATTTTCTCTGAAACTTATACTGTAAACTTTAAATTTTATAGTCACTTTGGATCCTTACCATGGTGTCTTTCTGTTCCCATTTTATATACCTAATATTTAGGCTTTTATTTTACCAACCAATTTAGGATTTATGAATTACCCATGACTTGCTGAGAAATTTTCTGTCTTCTGAGATTGTTTTGCAGAATTGAATAATAAATCTTTCCCTTGAATAATATGTTCTTTTTTCCCATAATTTTCTAGTAAAGAAAAATGTAAAGACTTTCTAATTATAATTTATCATTGTAAGACACTGAATTAATGCAAAAGTATAACAAATATAAAACAAAAGTTCTCTATAATTTGACCCCTGTCCCTTAACCATTGTCAATGTTTTGGTGTATATTTTCCGCCAAATTGTTTGCATAGGCAAACAGATATTAGCATAAGACTCTGTGTCTTTCTGTACTTACTAGTATTTTGTGAATGTTTCAGTATTTGTTCACACCCACCTCATTCTTTTTAATATGTACAGTGTTCATTTCTTGAATTGAGTACGGTATATTTAGTCAACCCATTACTCATGTGGATGTGTATTCTTTTTTCAGTTCCAGATTAATGGCTCATGAGCATCCTTGTACATTGGTTCAGATATTTCTAATGATCTTTCTAAAATCAGAATTGTGAGGGTGCCTGGGTGGCTCAGTCCTTAAGCATCATGAGGTCATGATCCCAGGGTCCTGAAATTAAGCCCCATGTCCGGCTCCCCACTCAGCAGGAAGCCTGCTTCTCCCTCTCCCTCTGCCTGCCACTCCCCCTGCTTATGCTCTCTCTCTCTTTCTCTCTCTCTGTCAAATAAAATCTTAAAAAAAAAAATACAAAATTAAAAAAACAGAATTGTGCAAAAGCCATACTCAATTTATAATTTGGTAGATGCTGCCAAATTTTCCACTAAAAAATTATATAAATTTATGCTTCCACAATGATGTTTAAAAGTGCGTAAACAATTACTAAATAAAATGTGGACCTTAGTGCAATGCATCTATTTATATTCTCTTTTCTTTTCTTCTCATACCCATAAAAGTAGATGATTACTATAGAGATATTTTTATTAGGTAGGGAGGTTAGCAGTTCTCAAGGTTGCAATAGATACTATTATGTTGAATTTATTCTATACTGTTAGGGATTCTCCAGAAGCTACTTTCAGTCTATATTTTATTTACTTCATGATGTAGTAGGGAACAAAAATAGCAAAGAAATATGAAAAGGAAATATGCTAGAATGTTGACAGTGATTGTGTCTGTGAAATGCAGACACAATATGGCCAGTTGTCTTCTTCTTTTCTACTTTTTTCAATTTATCTGCTATTATAATATTCAAATTATAAAATAAAATATATAATATTAGAAGTAGGACTATATAATAAAAAATTTTTTTTATTCACTCCAGAGTCCTGGGGTTATAAGGTAAAGGCTGGAGACTGGAAATTTGTTTGTGGTTAGAAATGGAGAGTAAATCTGTCACCTGTAAATACACTATTTACAGATAGTACGTCTGTACTATAGGAAAAGCAGTATCTCCATTTACTAACATGGGAGAGTTGGTGAGAAATGGGCAGAGACTGACCTATATTGAAGGGAAAACAGCAAGATATGGGAAAATGAATATTGTGGAACTTTCTTCTTTTTTGTCTATATGTACACTAACTTAGTTGAAGTTAAAATGTAATCAGGCTTCTAGGACATTTGAAACTGAAAGGTCATGGGGGAATAGACTGTAAAATACCTTGCCCTGACAGGAAGCCGCACAGGTTAAAAAAGAAGAGAAGTTGTGTAGATATCTACTGGGTTGGATTTCTTTGCCTGCACACTGCCTACTCCATGGTCCGAGTTCACAAAGTTATCTTTATCCAGGGATTTTTCTAAATAAAGCCAAAGCAAGCAAGCCATGGTAAAATTACAGACTATGAAGCTGTTATATGAATATAATTTATCCTGAGATAATTGTCTTATAATTAGAAAAATTTTTCCTTAAGACATCTGCAAAATTGAAAACCCTGTAAGATTTTAGTAAAAGGTGAAAATTACCACTTATTCAGTCCCTTGACCAGCTTTTAAAGAAGAATGAAATTTTCACAAGTGAAAGAGATAGAGGGGGAAATGGGTGCAGGAAAGCACAAAAGTCAGAATATTCCTAGTTTGGGGCACTTTGCAAACTCCAGGCTATCTGAAGAAAAGAGTGCATGGAGGTTATAGTAGGATGCAGGACTGGGAGAGTAGATTTAGACCAATTTAAGAAGGCTTCTGATTACTAATATATGTGGATTTTATGATATAGACATTAATGAACAACTTAAAGTATTGAAGGATGAAAATTATCCTGCTTTTTCTTGATATGGGAAGTTCTGCTCTTTCTTGATATGTGAAGCAAGCTCAACCAGGCACGTGTAGGCTGAATCCTGCAGGAGATTTGCAATAAAGGAGAATATAAGATGACCCTAACTGAAGCAGGTATAGTGGAAATGAATAAAATTAAGCACCGCGTTGACTCTGGGCAGGGAGAGAGCTAGAGAGAAGACAATTCTGGTATTTTTAGACTGATTGACTTAGAAGATGGAATATTTTTAATATGTTATAAAATAGAATTACAGTATGAAATGTAGTCATAAAAGTTTTATAATTTATAATTTATCATGGCTTTCTTTCATTGTAGCTTTACTTAGAAAAATCCCTGAATAAAGACAGAATTGTGAACTGTGCTCATGCATTAGCCAGCGTCTAAACAAATAAATCCAAGGTGTTAGTTAAAGATAGAACACAACTTTAGAAAAAGATAAAATTTTAATTTTGACACCCTTCAGTGGAAGTATAATATTGACTCTGTCCCCCCACAACACTTGTGCAGCTCTCTGTCTTAGCACATAGTGCAGGCATTGAAATCATCTTTGTATCTATCCCCTCACCCCATTTTACAGGCATGCCTGTAAAGAACAACACAGTCTTTCTTATTATTCAGACTCCCAGTACCTATGACAATTCCCATCACTTAGGAGTCACTCAGTATTTGTTGAATTGAACTGACATTAAGAAGTATAATAGATTTATCCCTCAGGTCATAGGATAAAATTAGAAACACAGTTTACAAGTCCTCTGAGAACACGATCCAAAGACACAAAATACGTATTGGTGGTTTATAATTACATTTGAATTTTATTTTATTTTTTATTTTTTTAAGATTTTATTTATTTACTTGACAGAGAGAGAGATCACAAGCAGGCAGAGAGGCAGGCAGAGAGAGAAGGGGAAGCAGGATCCCTGCCGAGCAGAGAGCCCGATGCGGGGCTCGATCCCAGGACCCTGAGATCATGACCTGAGCCGAAGGCAGAGGCTTTAACCCACTGAGCCACCCAGGTGCCCCTTACATTTGAATTTTAAAAGGATTTTATTTTATTTCAGATAATCATAGTATTAAGACTATTGAATGAAAATACTTCAGATCAAGGTTACAGGTTTTAGTTATATTTAAAAATTATCACTAATAAAATGTATAAAATAATACCCCTGATTATTTCTTCCTGCTATAAATTTCCATTGACACTGGATAATCATCATCAAAACCTTCAAATTTTAATTCTTCTGAGCCCTTATTGTTATGTTAAAGACAGGGATAAGAATTTTATATATGTCATCATAATCATCAAAAATTTTATGAGCTATTATTACTCTCCACATGTGACAAATGAGGAACATGGCCAAGGGTTGTGTGACTCTTTCAAGTCCACAAAAAGAGCTGGCAAATAGCAGGACTGGAATTTAACCCACATCTTTCTGCTCATAAGCCAGTGCTCTTAACTACCATGATGTGTCCTCTGAAAACTAACTGGAAAATAAAAATAACTGAGCAAAGACAACTTAATAATTATCAGATAAAGAGAAAGCTGTCACAACTTCCCTTTTATATTCACTTTCCAAATTCTCTCTTCTTTGAAACTCAGGTTCATAATGTCTTACATATTTCTTACCCTAAGTTACATGGTGATGTCGGAGTTTATCCAGTTTTAACAGGAAAAAGATATTTAATCAAAATAAGTTATCAAATGAAGAAACTGGAAACAAGTCTTGGGAGTAAGAGTGCTGAGCGAAACAGTATTCAAAGAGCTCAGATATTTAAAGGCAAGAATTATTGTGTTTGCATATTCAACCTGGACTGATTCTAGAAATAGACCAAAGTTCCAGGTGTTTGTGTGCTCTGTGATCATATTTGCACTGGCCAGTCAGCTATCCTTTTAATAGCAATAAGAAGTGACAGAAGACTAGAAACCATATTCCACTGTGTCGCTAGAAAAGATAAAGGTGGGATTTTCTTAATTAATATATTATATACTATATAATATAGTAATGCTTTTCAAACTTATTCCTGCAAAGATTAGTCATTATTCAAATAGAAGTAGGGTAGTCAGAGAATTACAACATGGAGTAGCACAGGCTTTTCTAACCTATTCCTCATTCCTAACCTGCTCCATAGCAGTTAATACCAAATTCATATAATAATAGGGATGTGCCATCTAAAATCAGACATACAGAGGAATAAAAGAGCCCAGTAATAAACCCAAACTTATATGGCCAATTTATCTATGACAAAGGGGGGAAGAATATACAGTGGGGAAAAGACAGACTTTTCAATAAATGGTTTTGGGATAACTGGTCAGCTCATGCAAAAGAATAAAACTGGACCACCTGCTTTACCATATATAAAAATAAACTCAAAATAGATTAAAGACCTAAATATAAGACCTGAAACCATAAATTCCTAAAAGAAAACATAGGCTGTAAAATCTTGGGCATTGGTCTTACCAATATTGTAGGATTCTGTCTCCTCAAGCAAAAGCAACAAAAGCAAAAATAAGCAAGTGAGATTACATCAAACTAAAAAGCTTCTGAACAGTGAAGGAAACAGTTAACAAAACTGAAAGGCAGCCTACTGAATGGGAGATGCTATCTGCAAATGATGTATCTGAAAAATGGTGAATATCCAAAATATGTAAAGAACTTATACAATTCAACACCAAATTAACAATTTGATTAAAAAAATGAGATAACCTGAATAGACATTTTTCCAAAGAAGACCTACAGATGTCTAACAAATACATGAAAAGAGGCTCAACATTACTAATCCTCAAGGAAGTGTAAATCAAAACCATAGTGATACCACCTTATACCTGTCAAAATAGCTAGTATGAAAAGACAAGAAATAACAAGTGTTGGCAATGTGGAGGAAAAGGAACCCTCATGTGCTCTTGATGGGAGTGTATATTGATGCAGGCACTTTGGGAAAAATTATGAAGGTTTCTCAAAAAACTAAAAATAGAAATACCACATGATCCAATAATTCCACTACTGAGTATCCAAAGAAAGCAAACACACTAATTTGAAAAGACATATGCACCCTTATGTTCACTGCAGTGTTATTTACAATAGCCAAGATATGGAAGCAGCCTGAATGTCCATCAGTATATGAATGGCTAAAGGTGTGATGTGTGTAGACACAAACACACACACAAACACCCGCAACAAAATATCATTCAGCCATAAAAAAGAATGAGATCTTGCCATTTATGAGACCTGGTTGAACCTAAAGGGTATTATGCTAAATGAAATAAGTCCAAAAAGTCAAATTCATAGGATTTCACTTATATTGGAATCTTAAAAACAAAACAAAAAACTTATAAATACAGAGAACAAACTTGTGGTTCCAAGAGGGCAAGGGGATGGAGGAATACACAAAATATGAAAAGGTGATCAAGCAGTATAAAATTTCCTTTATAAAGTAAGTCATGGGGGCACAAAGTACAACATAGGGAATATAATCAATATTGTAATGACTTAGTATGGTGACAGATGGTAACTAGATTTATGGTGATCATTTAATAACATATATAAATGTCAAATCACTATAAATGGACTCCTGAAACTAATAATACTGTAGGTCAACTTACTTCAATTAAAAAGTACCATCAAATTAGTACTGTTAATTAATTCGTTTGTACCATATATTCATTTCTGAATAAGTTTTGATTGATAGTTGTATAATGGTCAGATATATAATGAAATACAGTATTTTATTTGTTCATATATGATTAGCATTATACAAAATAATTTGACTCATAAACTAGAAGTCTGCTTTTTTTCTTTTAAAGAAAATTTCAGGAACACTTCTCTGAAGGACTCTCATGACTGGGGCAAAAAAATATGTATCCTTATTAAAAGCAGAGACGACCCAGGAAGAAAAGGATTAGCAAAAGCAGTCAGTGGTCACCTAGGGTGACTGTATCTGGCTGACAGCAGTCTTGGCAGAGGGGAAGTGCTACATTTTTGTTTCCCACCAGCCCTGCTGCCAGGAAGTAGAAGGTCTTATGGATCCTCTCCACAAGTTAGGTATTTTTAGACAGCCAGCTTGTCAGTAAATCAACTATGAGGCACCAGTGTCACCATGCAGGCATATTTAAATTAGGAGGGAAGTTTCTATGCTTCTCGGTTGGGGAACACATGAAAAACAGAATGCTTTGGGAAGACTAAGTGGGTTTTTGATAAAGTGGGGTCTTTCAGAATTGTTTACAGTGCTAGTACTAACCGTGGAACTCTTGAGATTATGGGGATATTTTCTTTGCAGAAACTTTCCATAGTTTTAATATGCAAGCAAATCTTCAACAGGAGACTAAATAGGTGACTGGGTTTTCTTGCATATCTTTAAATTAACTGTATCAGTGATGGCATCTGACTTTCATTCAGGCAGTTTATATAACATCTCTTTCAAAAGGCCAATGATAACCAAATAATTTTTAAAAGATACATGTGTGTGTGTGTGTGTGTGTGTGTATTTATATATTTGTTTTATGTTTATGTTTTCTTTTCTCTCCATTTTTTTTTCACATGTATATGGAATCTAGCCAGTAGATTATACATTGAATACAGTCAGGAGAGAGAGAGAGCCACAAGTACCCAAATGGTTTGCAGAATGACACACAATCATTTTCCTTTGACTTGGTGGCTGCCAGGAAGAAATAAGGACTAGGTCAAATATTTAGGTGTTCCTTTTTTCTGTTAGAGATGAAGTATGAAACTGAGTTGCCAGGTTTTTTAAGTCTATCACAAGACTTTGTTTTTTCAAAATATCATATAGCTGATGTAGTCCCAAGGCAGCTATTAAGAGTTGACATAGAGAAGTAAGGGTGCAATGAGAACCAAGAAAATAAATGACTTTTTAAAAAAGATTTATTTATTTTAGAGAAAGAGAGAGAGAGAGCGTGGGGGGGGGAGCATATGGAAAGGGAGAGAAAATCTTAAGCAGAGTCCTCGCTGAGTGCAGAGCCTGATGCAGGGCTCAGTCTCACAACTCTGAGATCATGACCTGAGCTGAAATGAGGAGTTGGATGCTTAACCCACTGAGCACTCAGGCACTCCAAATAACTTTTTAAATCAGTGGGTGAGGTCCATTCAAAAAGCCCAGAATCATATGCAACTGATGAATCACAGAATTAACCCCTGAAATTAATAATATTCTATATGTTAACTACATTGCATTTAAACAAAAAATTACAGAAAAATAAATAAATAAATAAACAAAAAGTTAAATCTTTTAAAATAACAAAAAAAAAAAAAAAAAAAAAAAAGGCCCGGAATCAGGATGAACACTTGAGGACATTAATTTTTCTTTGATAGACATTTACCAATGAGCTCTATTGAGAGGACTATATTAACTATTTACACATAAACATTAAAACTTCATTAATGGTATGCTATCAAAGGCATCACATATAATGGTATGCTATCAAAGGCATCACAAATATAAAGCAGAAATATTAAAATGTGCATAAAATGCTACCTTATCCTAAAATGGACATGGATATATGAATGCAGAAGGCAGTAGGAAGGATTTGGTAAGCACGATCAACATTCCTCCAAGTATCATTTGTTCTTTTATAACTGTGGATCACAAAATTAGGAGATAAAATTTGTGAGCCACCT
>JAQQSY010002757.1:0-13454 GCA_028646535.1 Procyon lotor
GGGAGCTCCCAGCCCTCCTGTGTTGGCCCACCTCCCCCCTCTGGGGTGGCAGGTGCTCTCTCCGCTCCCTTGGCCAAGCCATCAGCAAGAACATTCCTCCCTGGGCACGGCTTTTCTTCCAAAGCATGAAGCTCTATGTAAAAGATGACCCAGATTTTTTGGATGACTGACTGCAATCTATAAATGTCTAACCAAGTGCATGAATTGCCTAACGTGAAAAAAAGCTTTTAGCTGTGTTGTCTCTGCTGAGCAAGACAGCCGGCCCTCCTTGGGGACTGCTGCCTCAATCTGGCCCTGTCACATCTGAAGAAGCAGGGGGCTGACAAGTCGTGAGGGAAGCTGTCCTCTTCAGTTCTGCAAATGAGACATAATTCTTGAGGCGGGAGTTGGGGAACTGGGGTGGCGCTAACAGGCGGGGGGAGGGAGAGGTGTGACCGGTGCCAGGCAGGCCCAGTGACCTGACTCGGGGACAGCACCATGACTTCAGACTCTCCGAGCTGCCCTCAGAAGGTAGCACCCACTGAACGGGTGTGCTGCCGCTTCTCTGGGGCCGCACTCCCCGGATAGTTGGGCTGTCATTTGATTCCCGGGTGAGCCGCCGTCAGCAGAGCCGAGTTCGCTCACATGGCGATCATTCCCCAGCACAGCACCTCAGGAATGCGCCCAGCAGAGGCCGGTCCCAGCTCCCCAGAGGACACACACACACGCACACACACACACACACACACACACGGCTGCTGGCAGGTGGCCGGGGAGAGAGGCCAGCAAGGGGGGAGTGGACCCAAAGAAAAAGAGACAGAGCGAACACAACAGGCAGGAAAATCTGGGGCAGCACTCTTTCTTTGCTCACCAGAGCATCCTTCTGTCACTTCGTTCTTGTCTGTTAAATCTTGGGCCTCTTTTGCACGTTCACTGGATGGCTAACGAGGTACTGAGAAGCAACCTGGGGGACCTCCCACATACCACACAGTGAACTAATACAAGGCCTCACTGAGATGGATTGGGCAGCCTCGCACTCAACCTTCTTCAAAAAGTTTTTCTCAACATGAGACTCGATCCTAACAGACCTCCATGCCTTGGTCCCGTCGGTCCCCTCGTTCTGGTGCGTGACGGGGGCGCTAAAGCGATCAGTCTGTGCTGACATGAAGCAGCAGTACACTGAGCATGGTCTTTCACCAAAGACACTCTTCTCCATTTACAATTCTCTGCCACGAACAGTCCTGTACAAAACCACTGTCATGTCACCGTGTATGGCAAAGGTAAGTCCGGAAAGTCCTTTGTCATTGGATAGAAGTTACTCTGAAAGTCTCCCGTGGCCTTCCTTGATTGTAGTTAGGATTCGATTACGTTTGATAAAGAACAAAAAAGGGCACAGAGACCTGTGAGGCGTTACTTCGGTTGGTAAACTGTTCTTTCTCTGGCTGGACCTGGAACACCATTTTGTTTGTCTTTTTGCTTCTGCTAGTCTTCAGCTACTCCAGCTGGAACTGTGATTTTTTCATGGAACGCCGTAACCACAGATCCGAGGGACTGTCCATGGTGGTATGTCATGCTGTCCAGGCCAATGGCACTGGACTTGGCTTCCTCTCAAGCGTGGTCCCACTCCGTGGCAGAGTTATAGTTGGGAGGCTTTCCAACTTCCTCACAATCCTAGGTTTGAGGTGCGCCTGCCCCCCAGACCCTCAAGACAGAGGGCAGCTTAGAGTCTGGTGAGGTGCCAGAGAGAAGTCTGCATGAGGACCTGGGAAGCAGTTCTGATTCTAATAGACCTACGCACCTAGACAACCTTGCTATCCAGACAGAGGTACATGAAGAGGTAAGGAATCTTCTCCAGTCTGAAGGAGAGAGCAGTCTCCCTCTACCCAGGAGCCAAAAGCCAAATAAGAATGTTCCAAAAAACCTCAACTCACGAACCGGTGCTTGTCCTCATCTTACAGAAAGAGCCCAAATGCAACGCTGAAACTCACAATGTTGATACCACCTGGCACCTGGGTGAGCCAGGAGGACTATTTGGTGCTGCTGGAGTAAAGGCAGCATCTGATTAGAAGAAATGAACTCTATTCAAAAGTTAGCCTGACTCTATCTCTTTCTATCTTTTCATTAACATACATGAAACGCTTCTTGTTTACGAGAGAGGCCTTACGTGTATTAACTCTACGCAAAAGGTGGTATAACTGTCATTGACAGATAAAGACACTGAGGTAGAGAGGGCCTAACTTCCCCAAGTCCGGGTAGGAAGTGGCAGACCTAGAGTTTGAACCCAGGCTGCCAAGGCCTGAGATAGCTCACTTCTGAGCCTCATCTTGCTCATTTGCATAATGAGAGCTTAGGAGTGTCTTGCCCCTGGCCACCCAGCAGAGATAACCAGGAGATCGGTCGAGATAAGCAAAGAGCTTTGATATCTTTTGGGGAGAACAAGGTCCTGAGCTGAGTCCAAACCATGTGACATCTGGTTGACTTGTGGGTCCTGAGTATCTGGGCTGCCTGACAGTTGTCACGTAGGCACATGAAACCTTCACTCTATTGCTGAAGTATTATTAACGTACATTTACTGCTACCTTCTTGTCGACTACGGTCTCCTTGCACACTAGCTCATTTGAGCCTCGCCACAAGTCTGGGGACAGGTATTAGTTTTATTTTTTTTTTTATAGGTCCGGAGATGGAGAGTAAGGCGACGGGATCAACCTGAAGTCACACAGCTGATGAGTGACAGTGTTGGGACCTGAGTTCTGGTCTTTTTGACGTAAGCTCTGCCCTTCCCCCCCCCAGCCATGGCTGCTCACCCCGAGAGCTGGGAAGATCACTTCCCCTCGGCCCCTGAGGGCTGCGGGAGCCGGCTTCCCTGGTAAACGAGAACACTGACATCAACCACCACCGCCAGGGACCGAGCCGTCTGCGGGCCAGATGCGGGCAATGCCGTGTGACATCTGTTCTATCACCACAGCTCTGCGTCCTACACGTGTCTCTGTTTCACATGGAGAAACACTCAAGAGAGGTAAAACAACTCAGATGTGGCCCGAAAGCAAGGAGGTGGGGGAGGAGGAACTACTGTTCAGGTTGCCCTTTGACTCCAGGGTTTTCAGTCTATGATGGGCCTGCATTACCTTTTAAACAGGAATTCTCCAAAGAATAAGGAAAAGGGTTGGTTTATTTTTGATCAGTTTCCTAGTCTCTCGTGCCCTGCTGTACCCATTACACTGGGGCCATTTCCTCCCCCTACATCACAGTATAGAAGAACAGTCATTGACTGGTGACCATTGATGACTCAAAACAGTACGTGCACACCTACTATGAGGAAAGAGTAAAATGTTTTTCAAAGGAAGAAACAGCTAGGGATTTCCAGTCCCAGGACCTGGAGACGTGAGAGGATGTAGGGAGGTGATGCTGAGGAAATTAACACAGTTTTAAAAAAGAAAGGGTAAAAAGAGTCAAGAAACAGTAAGGACAAAGCATGAACTAAGATTTAGACGGTTCTTTCAATCTGTGTTAATCTTTAGACTGTGTTAATGTCACTGGTGTTTAATTCCATTTACAGACCTAGACACAGCAGCCTCTTGACACACTGACAAGAAGAGCTTCCCAGACAGCTTTAAGAATCCTTAATTTTAAGGTCATTGTGCAATAGAACGATATGTCCTCCAGTGAGAAACCCAATCAAGATGTCAGAGTAGGAGGATCCTGAGCTCACCTCCTCCCACAGACACACGAAGGCTACAATTACATGTAGGGCAACTTTCTCTGAAGATGACCTGCAGCAGAACAGCTCTTTTACAGCTAAAGATATCGAGAAAAATTCCTATCAATAAGGGTAGGTGGGGCAGAGATGAGTCTGGGTAGGGCCTACACCCCCAGGGTGGCAGGGGTGCACAGTGAGAGCAGGATCACAGGCACTGATGTCCTCCCTGAGGAGTGAGGGGCTCAAGCCACATCAGGCACACCCTCTCCTGGGGACCAGCACTGGGAAGAATAACCCCTAGAAAGTTGGCTTTGAAAATCACCAGGGCTGAACACTGAAAAAACTTGAGAGCTACAGGAAACCAAGACTCCACTCTTGGGAGAGCCGACATACAATCTTACTTGCTCCAAGACCCAGCACAGAGATGGCAGATGAGAAAGTGTCTGGGCCATACGTAAAGGAGAGTTACTGGTTTTCAGGCATGTGCTGGAGGGGCAGGGATCTACAGGAAGTTCCTCTGGGAATGAAGTACTTGCAGGCACCACTTTTTTTTCCCCCTGCTTCTGCCTAACTGGCCCAACACTGGTGGGTGCTGGTTTGGACACTCTCTATCTACCTTGCTAGCACGGCTCACCTAACCCCCGTGTCCCCTGCACACCTGCCCCACCCAACTCGCTTGTGTTAGCAGGTACCCCTCCAAAGGCGCTCTTGCCCTACTACACCTGGCAGGCAGCCTTGGCTGAGACAGTGCCCCCTCAAAAGGGTTCCTGTCACATCACACCCAGCAAATAGCCTTAGCCAGGACTGGCCCCTTCTACATAAGCCCAGTCCTTCAAGACCAGGAGATGGAGCTAAACTACTAGTACATAGAAACAAACAGAGAGAGTTAAACAAAATGAGAAGACAGATATGTTCCGAATGAAAGAACAAGACAAAAACTCGGAAAAAGAACTAAAAGAATGGACAAAAGCAATACTTCTGATCAAGTGTTCAAAGTGATGGTCATAAAGATGCTTACTGAAGTCCCAAGAAGAATGGATGGATATGGTAAGAACTTCAAAAAAGAGAAAATATAAGATGGAACCAATAATACACTAGAGGAAATCAAAAGCAGATTAGAGGATGTAGAAGAACTGATCAGTGATCTGGAAGACAGAGCAGTGGAAATCCACCCAAACTGAAAGAAAAAAATTTTTTTTAAAAGAGGATAGGTTATGGGACCTTTGGGACAAATCAAGTGTACTAACATTTGTATTATAGGGCCCCAGAAAGAGAGGAGAGAGAAAAAGGGGCAAAACAAACAAACAAACAAACAAAAAAAACCTTATTAATAGCAAAAACTTAACTTGGAGAAGGAAACAGAGATACAGGTCTAGGAACTTCAGAAAGCCCCAAACAAGATGAACCCAAAGAGGTCCACACCAACACACATAATTAAATGTCAAAAGTTAAAGAGAGAATCTTAAAAGCAGCAAAAGAAAGGCAACTAGTTATATACAAGGGAAGAACACCCATAAGACTATCAGCTGCTTTTTTTTTTTTAGCAGAAACTTTGCAGTGCAGAAGGGAGTCTCATGATATATTCAAAGTGCTAGGGGGAAAAAAATCTAGAATCAAGAATACTCTACCCAGCAAGGCTATCTATTAAAAACCGAAGGAGACATAGTTTCCTAGACCAACAAGAGCTAAAGTAGTTTATCACCACTAAGCTGGCTTTACAAGTAATGTTAAAGAGAGCTCTTAAGGAAAAGTAAGGCCATAAACAGAATAATATTATGAAAGAAAAAATATCACTGGTAAAAGCAAACATATACTAAAGGTAGTGGATCAACCACTTACAAAGCTAAATGAAGGTTAAAAGATAAGATTGGTAAAAACAACATCTACAACAATAATCGGTTATGTGATACACAAAATAAAAATGTAAAATATGATGTTAAATACATAAAACATTTGGGAAAGGAGAGATATAAATATAGTGCTTTTAGAATGTGTTTGAACTATGTGCTGTGCCCGTAGGGTGTTCTATATGAACCTCACGGTAACCACAAACCAAAAACCTAAAATAGATACACCAAAAATAAAAAAGAAAGAAAGAAAGGAATCTAAAAATAACATTAAAGAAAGTCATAAAACTATAAGGGAGGAGACAAGGAAGAAAGGAATGCAGATGAACTACAAAAACAACCAGAAAAATAATTAACAAAATAACAGTAAGTACATATATATCAATAGTTGCTTTAAATGCAAATGGTCTAAATGTTTCAACCAAAAGACTAGAGTGACTAAATGGATTAGAAAAACAAGACTCATCTACATGCTGCCTATAAGAGACTCACTGCAGATCTAAAGACACACAGAAACTGAAAATGAGGGGATGGAAAAAGATCTTCCAAAAAAAAGGAACAAAAAGAAAGCTGGAGTAGTGATACTTAGATCAGACAAAAGAGACTTTAAAGCAAAGGCTATAGCAAGAGACAAAAAAGGGCATTACATGAAGATAAAAGGATCAATCCCACAAAAGGACATAACAACTCTAAGTATCTATGAACCCAACATAGAAGCGCCTACGTAAATAATGCATATATTAATAGATGTAAGAGAGAAACTGACACCCCATTTACATCAATGGATAGATCATCCAGAGAGAAAAACCAATAAGGAAAGGAGGTCTTAGATGATACATTTGACCATATGGACTCAATAGACAGACACAGAACATCTCATCCAAATACAGCAGAATACACATTCCTTTTCACCTGCACATAGAACATGCTCCAGGAACATCATGTTAGGTCACAAAACAAGTCTCAATAAATATAAGAAGACTGAAATCATACCACAAATATTTTCCAATCACAGAAGTATGAACCTAGAAACCAAGAAGAAATGAAGAAAACAGGAAAAAATAAACACATGGAGACTAAACAACATGCTACAAAAACAACCAAGGCATCAGTGAAGAAATTAAAAAAAAAAACACAACACCTTGAGACAAATAAAAATGGAAACAATGTTCCAAAATCCATGAGACAAAGAAAAAAGCAGTTCTAAGAGAGAAGTTTATAATGATACAGACCTAACTCAAGAAACAAGAAAAGTCTCAAATAAACAATCTAACCTTACACTTAAAGGCAAGAGAAAAAGAAGAACAAGGACCAAAGTTAGTAGAAAAGGAAATAACAAAAGATCAGTGCAGAAATAAATGAAATAAAGAATGAAAACAAAATATAAAAGATTAATGAAACTAAGAGCTGGTTCATCAAAATGGTAAACAAATTGATAAATCTTTAGCTAGACTGAAAGAGAGAGAAAGGAGGAGCAGCAGCAGCAGGGGAAGGAAGGAGGGAGGGCTCATATTAAAAAAATGGGAAGTTATAACTGACACCACAGAAATTCAAAAGATCATAAAACAATACTATCAATGATTACATGCTAAGTAATTGGACAACCTAGAGAAAAGGTATAAATTTCCAGAAACATATAATTTTCCAAGACTGAATCAAGAAGAAATAAAAAATCTGAGTTGAGTGATTACTAGTAAAGAAATGAAACTAGTATCATAAAATGCCCAACAAACAAAAGTCCAGGACTAGATGACTTCAGAGGGGATTCTACCAAACATTCAAAGAAGAGCTAATACCTATCCTTCTCAAATTACTCTAAAAAACCAGAGGAGGAAATGCCTGCAAATTCATTCTGTGAGGCCAGCATTACCCTGATGCCAAACCTAAACAAAGACAATACAAAAAAGAACATTATAGGCCAATAGCTCTGATGAAGATATATGCAAAATACTCAACAAAATATTAACCAAATTTAACAATACATCTAAAGGATTCTACACCACAATCAAGTGTGATCTATTCATTTTCAAGGATGCCCTTGAAAGGAGGAGCATTACATTACATGCTTCATGTAATGCCCTTTTTTGTCTCTTGCTTTTTGTCTCTATTTCGTTTCAGTATCTACAAATCAATGTGCTATATCATATTGGCAAAATAAATGATAAAAATCTTATCTCAATATATGCAGAAGAAACATTTCACAAAATTCAACATCTATTTGTGATCAAAAACTCTGAACAACATGGGTATAGAGTGAACATTCCTCAACATAATAAAGGCCATATATGACAAACCCACAGCGAACATCAAAACAACAGTGAAAAGCTGAAAGCTTTCTTCTAAGACCAGAAATAAGAAAAGGATGCCCCCCCCACAACTTTTATTCAACATAGTACTAGAAGTCTTTGCTGTAGCAATTCAACAAGACAAAGAAAAGGCATCCAAATTAGTAAAGAGAAATAAAACTGTCACTATATTTGGATGACATGATACCATATGTAGAAAACCCTAAACCCTCAACTAAAAAACTATTACAATTAATACATGAATTCAGTAAAGTTTCAGGATACAAAATTAATATTCAGGAATCTGTTATGTTTTTATATCCTAATAACAAACTACCAGAAAGAGATTAAGAGAACAATCTCCTTTACAATTGCATCAAAAAAGAAATATCAGGAATAAATTAAATGAAGGAGATGAAAGCGCTGTAGTCTGAAAATTGTAAGACAATGATGAAAGAAAGTGAAGATGACACAAATAAATGGAAAGATACACCACATTCAAGGATTGGAAGAACTAGTGTTATTTAAATGTCCATACTACCCAAAGGAATCTACAGATTCAATGTAATCCCCATAAAAACACCAAAGACATTTTTCAAAAAACTAGAACAAATCATTCTAAATTTTGTTTGGAACTACAAAATAGCCAAGGAATAGCCAAGGAATCTTGAGAAAGAAGAACAAAGCTGGAGGCATCACAATCTCAGATTTCAAGATACACTGCAAGGCTGTCGTAACCAAAACAGTATGAGAGTGGCGCAGAAACAGACACCTAGAGCAAAGGAACAGAATAGAGAACCCAGAAATAAACCCATGCTTATATGGTAAATTAATTTATGGAAAAAGCAGGCAAGAATTTACACTGGGGAAAAGACAGTCTCCTCAATAAATGGTGCTGGGAGAACTGGACAGCTATATGCATGAGAATGAAACTGGACCACTTTCTGACACTATACGCAAAAATAAAGTCAAAATGGACTGAAGATCTAAGTGTAAGATCCCAAACCCTACAACTCCCACTCCCCCCCAAAAAAGGCAGTAAACTCTTGGACATCAGTTTTAGCAATATTTTTTTTGGACTGGGCAACAATCCAAAAAAGGCAAAAGCAAAAATAAACAGGTGGGACTAGATCAGACCGAAAAACTTTTGCACAGCAAAGGAAACCATCAACAAAACAAAAAGGCAACCTAATGAATGGGAGAAAATATCTGCAAATGATATACCCAACAAGGTGTTAATATCCAAAATATATAAAATACTCTTGCAATTTAACACCTCCCAAAAAATCTGAGTAAAACAGGGGCGGAGGGCACGAGTAGATATTTTTCCAAAGAAGACATACAGATGGCCTATAGACACATAAGAAGATGCTCAACATCACTCTTCATCAGGGAAACGCTAATCAAAATCATGACTTGTCCCTGTCAGAATGGACATTGTAAGAAAGATAAGAAGGAGCGCCTGGGTGGCTCAGTTGGTTTAGCGTTGCAACTCCTTGTGGAGTCTGCAGAGGAAAGAGAACACTCATGCACTGTTGGTAGGAAAGCAAACTGGTGCAGCCGCTATAGAAAACAGTATGGAGGTCCCTCAAAAAATTAAAAATAGAAATACCATATGATCTAGCAATTCCACTTCTGGGTATTTATCTGAAGGAAAAAAAACAGTAATTCAAAAAGATATATTCAACCCTATGTTCATTGCAGCATTATTTACAGTAGCCAATGTATGGAAGCAAGCTGCTTGTCCACTTATCAATAGATGAACAGATAAAGAAGATGTGATGTACATACACAACGGAGTATTTCTCAGCCATAAAAAAGAATGAATCTTGCCATTTGCCACAATATGGACATACCTAGAGGGTATTATGCTAAGTGGAATAAGCCAGAGAAAAAGAGATACGTTCTGACTCCACCTAAACGTGGAATCTAAAACAAAAAGCAAACCCCCCAAAACCCCAAAAAACAAAGGAACAAACAAAAGAAAACAGAAATGGACTCATATATACTGAGAACAAACTTGGGGCTGTGAGATGAGGGGCGTTAGGGGGATGGGTGAAATAGGTAAAAGGGATAAAGGGGTACAATCTTCCAGTTATAAAATAAACCATGGGGATGTAAAGTACAGCACAGAGAATATAGTTAATAATACTATAATCACTTTTATGATGACAGATAGTAACTGGACTTGTGACCATTTTGTAATGTATATAAATGTCAAATCACCATGTAGTACACCTAAAACTAATGTAATATTGTATGTCAACATATATTGTATATTTATTTATATTACTAATAGAGATATTAGTTTATGTTTAGTTACTAATATATATAGTTGCTAATATATTTATATCACTATATTTATTGTATAGTCCAATAAAAAATAATTAAAATGAAAGTTTCAGTGAGAAAAACTTTAATGTTCAAAAAGTACTTTCTTTTGATTTTGACTAGGTCTTTCAAAACTTATTTACTGAAAAATTTACATTTTCAGAACTGAAAGGTAAGGAGAGATGCTTGAATGAGTTGAGGTCCTGAGTTTTGTTTTTTTTTTAAGATTTTTATTTATTTATTTGACAGAGGGAGAGAGATGACAAGTAGGCAGAGAGGCAGGCAGAGAGAGAGGGGGAAGCAGGCTCCCTGCTGAGCAGAGAGCCCGATGTGGGGCTCCATCCCAGGACCCTGAGATCATGACCTGAGCCGAAGGCAGAGGCTTTAACCCGCTGAGCCACCCAGGTGCCCCATGTCCTGAGTTTCTGTGGGAACCAAGAGGTGGATTCCACCAAGATTTCTCTAATGTCTGTGTCCTATTCAACTGACCAACAACTCCCCAGTCAGCTCCTGAGATCCTGCTCCGAGCAAAGCAGAAGGAAATGCCAAGGGCAGCGTAACCAACCCCTCCCACACGGCCCAGAAATCTCACTCAATAACCCTAACTCACACTTGCGTATCAGTTCTCACTTTACAAGATACTTTCATGTGCATAATCTCATTCGACCATCACAACCCCCTTGGCAGGTGGGGAGGGGCTGTATCTATCTTATGGATGAGAATGGCACAATAATCTGACCAACTGGCATTGCTTCAGGCTGATGAGGACTTGTGCCATAGCGGTTAAGTATTCTGGGTGTCACTTCCAAACAACGTGGGTAACACCGTCACCAAAGAGCAGAGGAGGACTTCCAGATTCGGATGTTCTCATCATCAGTCGAGGGTTTTCTGTTTCAAGAGTGCCGTGCTAGGTACCGGCGGAGGGCATGGGGGGTGTTGCAGAGATAACCAGGATCCTGTCCCAGGAAGTGTCCAGAAACAAGCGGCTATAGTCTGGAACAGAGTACAATGAGGGCCGGGGGAGGGTGCGAACAGTAAGACAGTGTGGAGGAAAGGGAAAGCCAGATTTGACGAGAAGTGATCTCTTAATCTTCGTGAAGACTTGGCCTCTGATATGGGCCTTGAAGTCTCAAGGGCCTCCGAGAGGGCTCAGGTTTTGACAGATGAAGATGGAGGTGAGCATATTCTGGGTTGAGGAAGAAACGGTTTTGTGGGAGACAGAGGTCCGAGTATATCTGGGCAAAGATGTGAAGTCTAGTTCGGTTGAATCAGAAAGCACTGGAGAAAGCAGGGAGAGAAATGTGGAAATGTCCCTCAGGGTTGCAGGATGGGGACCACACACAGTGAGTTGGGAGCTGCCCTTACCCTGACCTTTACCTTGAAATTCTGCCAGGGTAGCTGGTCTCCAGAAGGAGCAAAGCAGTGTCCTCTCAGCCCACATTCTATTCCAACTGCCAGGTTGTTGCACCTTACAACCTTGGCCCTAAGGGCCCTTTTCAAGGTGGATCATTTCTAAAGTACTCTGTCCGCTTGCATAGTCTCCCCTAACCGCAGGGCCCCCAAACAGACACAGCCACCCAGGGGAGGCTAGGAAGCGTGTGAGTGTGTATGTGTGTGTGCCCTTGCTCTCATAGCAAGGGACGTCGGAGTAGAGCATGAAACCCTGTTTTTGGCTGAACTCAGCTGATTTTGTTGTTGGAGCAGCACAGTGATGTACAGTCCTTATTCCTCCTACCTTGCTTTGCTGGCATCAGCATGGTGACTCCCAACCTCCTTCGCAGTCCACATGCTTCTCTGCCTGCTTTAGAAGCTGAGGAACCAGATGGAAGCCAACCATGATTACAAGGGAGCAGAGACTTTCGGGCTCCCCAGATGGGTCACCAGGATGCTGGATCACTCACTTCCAAACAAATTCAGAAACCCCCCGAACGTATAAGAAGTCGGCAAAGAGGGGGGCTGATGGGCTGGCAAGGCTTTCGCTCCACCTGCTTGGCTGAGTTTTATCACAAGAGGGTAGACATCATCACTTCATCTTTGGTCCTCCCTAAGGACTGCCTGGCACAGCTGCCCAAGCCACGCTCGTGACTTAGGGAACATGACACCCTTTCACCAGTCCAGACAGATTGAGTGCGAGCAGGTAAGCACTTCAGTGCTTTCCCTGCTTGGTGTGTTTTCTCCCTTTCACTTCTGTCTCTCTGCTGTGCACCTAGGGACTTATGGGAACCACAGGAAAGATATACCTACGTGAAGGTGTTGGAGCTTTCAACAGTCTTCAACTCATATTTGCATAGAAACAGTCATCCCGGGAGGAGATAACATAATGAAAAGAAAAAGCTTGCAATTTAGGGTAAAATTTGGGGCTTGGGGCGTGAATCCCTTTTTTTAGTAAGGAGGCCTTAATGTTAATGGACAGTTTCAGGCAGGGAGTGGGGAAATCAGTGGTTTTTCTCTATTAGAATGAAGACATTCGGGCTTATCCAGAAGCAAATGAATGTATCAAACCTGATGGGACTTTTCAAGACCTCCTGGGTAGCTTAAAAATAAAACAAACAAGAATAAAATGGATAACCTCCCCCAAAATAGGTTCTAAGGCCTCATCTCAGGTCTGCTGGCATCAAGATATGCATAGACAGGGCACAGAATTTTTATTTTTAAAAATCTCTTTGGGTGCCTGAGTGGCTCAGTTGTTAAACATTGGACTCTTGGTTTTGGCTCAGGTCATGATCTCAGGGTGATAAGATCAAGCCCCCCGCTGGGCTCTGTGCTCATCATAGAGCCCACTTAAAATTCTCTCTCTCCTCCCTGGGCCCCTCCCCACTTGCACTCTCTCTCTCTCTCTCTCTCTCTCAAAAACAAAACAACTCTTCAGGGATCTGATGACCAATCAAGTTTGATCAGGCTGATTGAAACCATTTAGCTCACTCCCTGTCCTGGGGTAAGTCTGCGAGCTAAGTGACCCCCTAAGGACACCTGCACATTCAGAAATAGTGGTCAGGTCCTTCAGCTGTCTTCAGGGCTAGACACAAGGGAAGTACTTAAAGAGGTGACTTGGTACCAACATGACCGGTTCCTGGTGGGGCTTAGTTAGTTCTAATTTATGAAGCACAAGCAGGAGCACATTAGAAATCAATCTGGGGTAAGCCAGAGGCCCACGGTCAGAGATAACGGATCTGGGCCACAGAGTGTTTCCTACTGTAACTAGCAGAGCTTGCCTCTGGATAGGGCCTGCACAGCCATATGCTGAGGTGACATTTTATTCCTGAAGCCAGAGATGAGGGCCCTTCATACTCTCCAAAACAAAGATGTCAGTTCTCC
>JAQQSY010002759.1:0-13453 GCA_028646535.1 Procyon lotor
CAAAGAGAGCCCACCTTTTCTCTTGTATTTGGAAAATTATTTCTTCCACACAACTCATTCTCAGAGCCATTTTCCAAAAGGGCAATAGGGTTCTCAGTTTTACTATGAAAGCTTGGAAGAAGGAAGAAGGCCACATATCTTTCAGTTGCACAGATGAAGAGCTGGGTCCCTGAGAAGCAGTAACCCCACATTATCACACCCAGGAAGCTGATGAGCACCCGTTCCCACCAGGGACTACAGGGCCCCGTAGTCTCACAAGTGGCACAGACATGTTCATTATGATGTAATAAAGACAGGACTTACACTGTCAGTCTCATAGAGGAGGACTAGTCAGAGGAGGAGCAGTGTGTGAGTCATAGTGATGTGTCACTCACTTTTCTAATTGAAGATTGTCTTGTTCTCTTCTATAATAAAAACTGTGTGAGCAGATCACTGAGGGACATAATTTTTTTTCTAAAATTGAAAATATTTTAATAGTAAGAATCAGAAGGCTGGGAAAAAACGCAGGCAATCTTTAGCACTCTTAATTAAGTATCTCCACTAAAAAAAAAAAAAAACCTAATCAAGGACGCCTGGGTGGGCAAGTCAGTTAAGAGTCTGCCTTTGTTCAGCTCAGGTCATGATCTCAAGGTCCTGGGATTGAGTCCCACATCGGGCTCCCTGCTCGTTCTCCCTCTGCCTGCTGCTCCCTCTGCTTGTGCTCACTGGCTCTTTCTCTCTCTCTGACAAATAAATAAATAAAATCTATAAAAAATAAATAAATAAAATTTTTTAAAATTAAAAAAACTTAATCGAAGGATAATTCAATCACTTAATTGTTGCTCTTGAGTATCTGGCTATTTCTTTCTCTTTTTCCTTTATATTTTAGAGAAAGAGAGAGCCAAGTGGGTGGGGCAGAGGGAGAGGCAGAGAGAATCTCAAGCAGACTCACACTAAGCATGAAGCTAATGCCAGCTCAGTCTCACGACCCTGAGACCCCGAGATCATGACCTGAGCCAAAACCAAGAGTTGGATGCTTAACCACTACACCACCCAAGCGCCCCCTGGCTATTTCTAGAAATGTAAGTTAGTGATTCCCTCGTCACCATAATTGCTTCCTAAATATTTTCATCATAATAGTGACCTTTTATGTGTAAGAAGTTTATAAGAGCAACAAATGGAAAATTCCAACAAACACAGTCATCCAGAAATAGCTTATCATCTCTCATCAAATAATGAAGTTTTGAGACTTGAGCGAGGTTCCAATAAGCTGCCTTTTCATTAATTTCTAGATAAAAGATTTCGTACAAAGAAGTTGATATTTATTTTAAGATCTTTATTTGTTTATTTGAGAGAAAGAGACAGAGATAGTGAGAGAGAACACAAGTGAGGAGGAGAGGGAGAAGCAGGCTCCCTGCTGAGCAAGGAGCCCAAGGCGGGGCTCAGTCCCAGGACCCTGGGATCATGACCTAAGCCAAAGGCAGATGCTTAACTGATTGAGCCACCCAGGTACCCAAAGTTGATTTTTTTTTTTTAAGATTGTATTTATTTATTTGAGAAAGCACACACACAGGTGGGGAGAAGGGGCAGAGGGAGAAGGCGAGGGAAATGCAGACTCCTCACCGAGCTGGAAGCCCAATGTGGGATTCGATCCCAGGACCCCAAGATCATGACTCAGCAGACACGCAACCAAATGAACCCAGGCACCCCAAAAAGTTGGTATTTTTTTTAGAAAAAGAACCCTTCCCCAAAAAGGTCTTCATTACCTTTTTAAAAATGCATTTGTTTCTCTCTCTTTTAATGCATTTGTTTCTTTCTCATGGATCCATGGCATTCAAAATAGCCAACAGACAGATAAGGTAGAAAAATCAATAACCTGTTTCAAAGAGGTAATTTTCCCTTAGCTTAAACATTCACCTCTGAGATTCAACTCATAAAAGAGAAGGCCTTGAAGTAAAACCTTAAACTACCCTTAAATTAAATAACAAGGAAGACAAATAACACTCCTTTCCCCTCTCTGAATCTGTGCTGTTCCTACTTTCTCCCCGTTCTAACCCATCCAAGCCCAGCCTTCGGGCCTTGCAGCACCAGCAGCTACCTCTCCTCTGGCTCCTCCTCCTCCACATAGGAACGTGGAAGAGGTACTCTATCTTAACAAAAATAAAAACAAAAACCTCCCTCACACCCACCTCTCCTTCAAGCTATCACTTGTAGTCCCCATTCCTCACCTGCGTTGCTGGCAGCCACCCTCTCTTACACACACGCTCCCCGCCCTGACACCGCCTGAGCTCTTCCACCACGACCCCACTGGAGCCTCCATCCAGGGTAAGTACAGAGTAAGCAGGGTTTTTTATTGTTTTCTTTCTTTTTTTAATGCAAGTGACTGACTTAAACATTGATTAAGGTGGCATTCCCTTCAAAGAGGCATCTATTTCAAGAAGGCTATCTTGAATAAACACATTGCTAGCCACTTGATTAGATAAAGAGCCCAAGCTGCCTCCCCTCACTGAGGCTCCTTTGTTTTGGAGATCTTGGTTGATTTTGCTGGATGGTCTTTTGGGCCACTTGTTTTTTTCTCTTCCCAGGCTTTAAATTCCCCTCTTATATTTTAAATTCACCAATGAAGAGTGGGCCCCCAAACCCTAGGCCCCCACCTTCAACTCCAATAAAAGTAGAACCCCAGGCCTGTGTGTGCTTGTGCTCTCTCATTCTCAGGCCTGTGCTCACACACTCTCCCCTGCCCCACACAATGTTCTTGCTCTGTGGTTCCACGTGTGCTGTGTAATTTTCAAGTCCTGTGAATACTAAACCTTTATTCTTTTTTTTTTTTTTTTTTGGTCTTAAGCCTTTCTTTCGAAGTTTCCTGATGGTAATTGCTGAAGGGTGTCTTGCAATCCTAATAAAAAGCGCAAGGGCTAATCTAACCACAACACTGGTTAACACCAGGCTGAGACCAACACATGACATCCTGAGACTCACAGCGGAGTGTAGACACTCGAACACCAGCCTTAACCACTGCCGACCTCTCCGTTGCTTCCAACACCACTGACTGAGCAGTCTCTTCTGTAGCTCCCATCTCTGTGCTCTCACAGGGCACTCTATGATATCAGTCTCCAAACCAGCTCCCCATCATACACTCACTCATTTACTCAACAAGAGCTTTTTAAGTACCTACTATGGGCCAGGTATAAGCTAAGCACTAGAGACAAAGTATAAGACAGAAAGCTTCCCATTCTCAAGGACCTTCCATCCTACTGACAGAGAAACAACAAAAAGCAAATGAGAATTCAGATCATCACAGAGTTCTAATGTTACCATGTGGGGTGCCATTAAACCTCAACAGAGAGACCTACTCTTAGACCTACTCTAAGCAACTAAAAAAGTCTCTCTGGAGCTGAGTCCTAAAAGAAGAGCCAGCTGGTCGGGGCGCCTGGGTGGCTCAGTGGGTTAAAGCCTCTGCCTTCAGCTCAGGTCATGATCTCAGGGTCCTGGGATCGAGCCCCACATCGGGCTCTCTGCTCAGCGGGGAGCCTGCTTCCCCCTCTCTCTCTGCCTGCTTGTGATCTCTCTCTCTCTCTCTCTCTGTCAAATAAATAAATAAAATCTTTAAAAAAAAAAAAGAAGAGCCAGCTGGTCAAAGCCAGGGGAGAAGAGTGAGAAAGGGCCAGCCGCAATCACAAAGTACTTGGGGAGAGAGAAGCTAATGTAAGAATAAGCTTAGCAAGCAAGGAGGGGTAGGGCTAGAGAGAGAAAATAGAGAGAAAGACACGGACCAAACCCTGCAGGATTGTAGAGACCACAGAAGATCTGTGGATTTCATTCCACTTTCAATGAGGAGATTTAAACTGAAAAATGACACAATCTGATTTCCACTTTAAAAAATCTCTCTCGAGATGCCTAGGTGGCTCAGTAGGTTAAGCATCTGCCTTTGGCTCATGATCCCAGGGTCCTGGAATGAAGCCCCACATCACGCTCAGCAGGGAGTCTGCTTCTCCCACTGCCTCTGCCTGCTGCTCCCCGCTGCATGTGCTGGCTCTCTCTTTGTCAAATAAATAAAGAAAATCTTTAAAAAATAAAAATAAAAATTCTGTCTGGCTCCTAGGTACGAAATGGACTGGAGAGGCAAGCAAGGTGTCTGAGAGAAGGAACTACTGTGGTTGTCCAAGCACAAGAGGACAGCCAGGGTCCAGACTGGGTATGACACTCAAAGCACAGCAAGAAAAGAAAAAAACAGATAAACTAACTTTATCAGAATTTAACACGAGTTCTTCAAGAATGTAAAAGGACAACTCACAAAACAGGAAAAAAACATTTGCAAATCACATACTGGGTAAGGAACCAGTATCTGAAATATGTAAAAATCTCTTACATCTCAACAACAAAGACAACCCAATTTAAAAATGGACAAAGAGCCTGAATAGACATTTCTCCAAATAAAACACACAAATGGACAAACACATGAAACATTATTAGTCATTAGGGAAATGCAAATGAAAACCATAATAAGATATACTTCACACCTACTAGAATGGCAATAATCAAAAAGACAAGGGTGGGCAATGACATGGAGAAAATGAAACCCAAGCACACTGGCAAGAAGGTAAAATGGTTGTGCCACCGTGGAAAAAAATTAGGCACCTCCTCAAAAAGCTAAGCTCAGGGGCGCCTGGGTGGCCAAGTGGGTTAAGCCTCTGCCTTTGGCTCAGGTCATGATCTCAGGATCCTGGGATCGAGCCCCACACCGGGCTCTCTGCTCAGCGGGGAGCCTACTTCCCCCTCTCTCTCTGCCTACTTGTGATCTCTCTCTGTCAAAAAAAAAAAAAAAAAGCTAAACTCAGAACTGCCATATGACCTCACAATTCTACTCATAGGTGTCCAGAAACTGAAAACAGGTACTCACACAAGTAAATGCACAGGTATACAAGAGCAGCACTATTCATAATAGCCAAAAGGTGGAAAATGCTCAATGCCCATCAACTAATTAATGGATAAACAAATCACAGTATATGTGTGTGTGTGTATATATATATATATATACACATATATATATGTGTATATATATATATACACATATATATATATGTGTATATATATACCCAGGCACCCCACAACTTAATTGTTCACTTTAAAATAATGAATTTTAGAGGTACCTCGCTGGCTCAGTCAGAAAAGAGGGTGACTCTTGATCTCAGAGTTATGAGTTTAAGCCCCATGTTGGGTGTAGAGATTAAACATTTTTTTAAATAATGGGGCACCTGGGTGGCTCAGTGGGTTAAAGCCTCTGCCTTCAGCTCAGGTCATGATCTCAGAGTCCTGGGATCGAGCCCCGCATCGGGCTCTCTGCTCAGCAGGGAGCCTGCTTCCCCTCTCTCTCTGCCTCCTCTCTGCCTATTTGTGATCTCTTTCTCTCTGTCAAATAAATAAATAAAATCTTAAAAAAAAAACACCATTTTTTAAATAAAATAAAATGATGAATTTTTTGTTATGTGAATTTCACTCAATAAATTTTTTTTAAAAAGACAACAACAACAAAAGACAGTAACAAGTTAGTGGGGATGTGGAGACACTGGAGCCTCACACATTCCTAATGGGAATGTCAAACTGTGCAACCACTTTGTAAAAGTCCGGCAGTTCCTCAAAAAGTTAAAGACAGAGTTGTCCTATAACCTAACAAGTCTGCTCCTACATATACACCCAAGAACATTTCAAAACTTGTGTTCACTCCAAATTTTATGCAATGTAATTTGGGTATGTAATGTGCGTTATGGGGACTATAGTTAACAATACTGTATTATATATTTGAAAGTTGCTAAAAGAGTAAATCTTAAAAGTTCTCATCATAAGAAAAAAACTTAACTATGAGGTGATGTTAATGTTGATGCATGTTAACTGAACTTACTGTGGTAATCATTTCACAATACATCATGTATTAAATCATCACACTGTATACCTTAAAGTAATATGATGTTATATGTCAATAGTATCTCATTAAAACTGGGGGGAAATGTTCACACACACAAAAAATTTTTTTTGTTCACACAAAATTTTTAACACAAATGTTCACAATAGCATTATTCGTCACAGTCAAAAAGTAGAAACAACTCAAAATAGATAATTTGATGAATGGATAAACAGAATGCAAATTATTCATACAATGGAGTAACATTTGGCCATAAAAAGGAATGAAGTACTGATAGATGCTGTAAGATGGATAAACCTTGAAAACATCATGTTAAGTAAAAGAAGCCAGGAGCAAAAGAACACATATAATTCCATGTACATGAAGTATCCAGAATAAGAAAATCCATACAGACAGAAGATAGATTGCTGGTTGCCAGGGGAAGAGGGAGGGATGAGCAGTGACTAATGGGTACTGGGGTTCTTTTTGGTGTATCGAAAATGTTCTAGAATTATACAGCAGTAATGGTTGCACAACTTTGTGAATGTGCTAAAAACCACTGAATTGTATTCTTTAAAAAGGTAAATTTAATGTGTTATATCTCAATTACAAAAAGAGAAAGAGAAAGCAAAATATAGACTGATCAAACATATGGAATCAAAGCTAGTATAGCAGAGGTAAATAATTGGAGGTAATAACTGCAGTATTTCATAGAACTTGCAAAAGGATGAATGTAAAGAATGAGGGGAGGAAAAAAATAGTCAGCAACTACTCTCATCCCCATCCTAAGTCTTCAATCTTAGCATTTATCCATACTTTTTAAAACCAGAATGTCAGAGGTCCCCAGGATCATGTCACAGCCTTATTCTCTTCAACCTGATAGCCTCACCCACTTCCAAATCACACTGATGGCTCCCCACACGTCTCTTTCAGTCTTGACATGCCTCCTGGTTCCAGGTCTGTTGCTACTGTGGCTATTTCTACCTGGCCATCTTGCAAACCCAACAAATCCACGCAACAGATCCAACTCTGTCTTCCCCTTAATTAAGAAAAAAGGTGGGGAGGGGGAATGGGGGAATGCCTGGGTGGCTCAGTGGGTTAAGCAACTACGCCCCTTTGGCTCAGATCATGATTCCAGGGTCCTGGGATCCAGTCCCGCATTGGGCTTCTTGCTCAGCAGGGGACCTGCTTCTCCCTCTGCCTTTGCCACTTCCCCTGCTTGTGCTCTTTCTCTCTGACAAATAAATAAAATTTAAAGAAAAAAGAAAGGAAGGAAGGAAAAAAGTGGGGAGAAGGAGAGGGAAAAAGATGGGAAGGAAATGAAGGAAGAGGGGAAGAGAAAGAAGAAAGATTAATCTTAACGTTTCTGAGTGGGATATTGTGATATATTAAGACATATGTTTGGGGGCGCCTGGGTGGCTCAGTCGTTAAGCGGCTGCCTTCAGCTCAGGTCATGATCCCAGGGTCCTGGGATCGAGCCCCGCATCGGGCTCCCTGCTCAGCAGGAGGCCTGCTACTCCTGCTACCATTCCCTCTGCTTGTGTTCCCTCTCTCGCTGTGTTTCTCTCTGTCAAATAAATAAAAAAACCTTTAAAAAAAAAAAAAAAAAGACATATGTTTGGTTCCCGGCACAGAGCTCCTAAAACCCTTGGAATTTCCTGAGTGACTGAGAGGAGTGTCTTGTTATTCCTAATAAGCCCCTATCAACCATAACCTAAGTTTAAACTAATAAGGAGGATGGGAGCTGGTTACCAGAGGAACCAACCAGGTGATTAGAATTTTCAGCCCCTGACCTCCAGGAGAGGGAAGAAGGGCTAAGAATTGAGCTCATCACCAATAACCAATGATTTAATCGATCATGCCTACATAATAGAACTTCCAGAAAAACTCTAAATAAATGGCTTCAGAGCTTCCAAGCTGAACACACTGAGGTGCTGGGAGGGTGCTATGCTCAGAGGGGCACAGGCCCCTTCCCATTTACCTTGCCCTATGCATCTCTTCCATTTGGTTGTTCCTGACTTGTATCTTTTATGATAAAAATGGTAACAGTAAGTAAAGTACTTTCCTAAGTTGTGTGAGCCATTCTAGCAAATTACTGAAGTCCAGAAAGGGGTTGCGAAAACCTCCAATTTACAGATGGTCAGTTAGAAGTATAAGAGGCTGGGACTTGTGATTAGCCTCTGAAGTAGGGTCCCATCTTGCAGGACTGAGCCCTTAACTGGTGTGATCTGCATCAACTCCAGGTAGTGTTAGAGTCCTGTGAGCAGAGAAACAACAGCTTCCTTTACCTAGTATCTTCAGTAACAGCATCATCCCTCTAGTATTCCAAGAATAATACCGGGTTCACCCCAGGTGAAGTGTGAGGAGTAAACCCTCACTTTCCTCTCTCCCTCTCCTTCCAAAAGCAACGAGTCAGTTAATTCTTATCAACTCAATCAAAATACGTATCTCAAGTATACAACCCTATGTTGAGTGTGAGCATAGATAAGATAAAGGTTCAACCTTCCTAAAATGAATAAAATCGAAATTAAAACATTGAGAAAAAATTTCCAAAATTTAGTACTTTTTAAAGAATTTTAATACCTTGTGTTTTCAAATGTACCACAAATTTTGTATTCACATATGTTGCTAGTGACTGTATAGTGATCAGCACAATCCTTCTAAAAAGCATACGACTATAAAGTACTTAATAAAAAAAAGTACATTTGACCTAATAGTTCTATTTCTAGCAATATATTCTAGGAGAATAAGCCAAAAATGTTAAAGAAGCTTGTGTACTCTTTGAGGAAGACATGGTCATGGTGGCAGTGGAGCTTGGGGTGCCGGCTCCTACTCCTGACTCTCAATACTGGCTCTCCCTGAGGAACGATCCTATCTGGAAGCTGAACTGCACCTGTGGCTCTTAAATATAACAGAAAGTCACCCCTGGAACCAGAGGTGGCGATTCACCAAACTGGAATTACCCTAACCAGCTGCAACATAAAATCTCTGAAGCCTTCTTCATATGCCAATATGATGAGAGGAGCAAAGGAAAAGAATCTCAAAATGGAAGGACCAGTTCAGGTGCCTAACAAGACTCTGAGAATCACTACTTAGAAAACTCCTTGGGGCGCCTGGGTGGCTTAGCTGGTTAAGTGTCCAGGTCTTGATTTGGGCTCAGGTCATGATCTCAGAGTTGTGAGATCAAGCCCCACGTTGGGCTCCACATTGGGCACACAGTCTACTTAAGATTCTCTCTGTCTGCCCCCACCCCCTCCTCTAAAAACATCAAAACGAACAAACTCCTTGTGGTGAACGTAGTAAGACTTGGGATCTTTTTCAGATGAGGACCCATACGCAGCTCACTGACTTGCACAGTCCTGAGATTGTTAAACAGACTCCTTCCATCAGCATTGAGCCAGGAATCAAAGTTGAAGTCACCACTGCAGACACTTAAATTAACTACTTTTTATAAATTATCAATTGTTGCTGTGCCTGGGTGGCTCAGTTGGCTAAATGTGTGCCTTCAGTTCAGACCATGATCCCAGGGTCCTGGATCAGGCTCCCTGCTCAGTGGGGAGCCTGCTTCTCCTTCTTCCTCTGCAGCTCCCCCTGCTTGTGCTCTCTACCACACTCTCTCCCTCTCTATCTCAAATAAATAAAATCTTAAGAAAAAAAATTATCAATTTTTTTAAAAAACTCTATACATAAAATAAGTTCATACAAGCAAGCAACTGGAGGCAACCTAAAAGGAGAATAATTAAGTATAGTATAATATATTCACTTGATTTACAAAGTACAGCAAAAAATCATTATGACAATAAAATACCAGCAAAATACATCCAGCAGCATATTAAAAGGATTATACTTTACACTATGACCAAGTGGGATTTATCCCAAGAATGCAAGAGTGATTCAACATACAAAAATCAATCAGTGTAATATACCGCATTAAAAGAATGAAGGGGGGAAAAAAAAAGAAGGGAAAAAGCCACACGATCATTTCAATTGATGCACAAAAAGCATTTGACAAAACTCAACATCTTTTCATAATAAAATCACTCAACAACTAGGAATTAAAGGGAATTTCCTCAGGGCACCTGTATGGTTGGTGGTTCAGTTGGTTAAGCATCTGTCTTCGGCTTGGGTCATGAGATCGGTATTTTTATTTATTTGAGACAGAGAGAGAAAGAGAGAGAGAGAGAGAGAGAGAGAGAGAGTGAGCCCAAAAGCAGGGTGGGGAGAGGCAGAGGGAGAAGCAGATTCCCCGCTGAGCAGGGAGTCTGACAGGGGGCTGGATCCCAGAATTATGACCTGAGCCAAAGTCAGATGCTTAACCAAGTGAGCCACCCAGGCTCCCCAAGGATGCCCACCTTAGTCACCTCTATTCAGCATAGTACTGGAAGTCCTAGCCATAGCAATTAGGCAAGAAAAATAAATAAAAAGGCAATCAGATTGAAAAGGAACAAATAAAACCATTCACAGATTACATGATATTATATATAGAAAACCCTAAAGAATCCACAGGTTGCAGGGTACAAGATCAACACACCAAAATCAGCTGTAGTTGTATACATTTGCAATCAACACAATGACGATAAAATTTAAGAAAACAAGTTTTCTTACAGAAATGGAAAAACTGATCATGAAATTCTTATTGATTCTTGATCTTGGGGTCGTGAGTTCAAGCCCCATGATAGGCATAGAGCTGATTTAAGAAAAAGAAAGAAAAAATGGGAGGGAGGGAGGGAGGGAGGGAAGGAAGGAAGGAAGGAAGGAAGGAAGGAAGGAAGGAAGGAAGGAAGGAAGGAAGGAAGGAAGGAAGGAAGAAAGAAAGTTAGTTGTATTGTGAATGTACTTGAATCATATACTTAAAATAGTTAAAATGAGGGGCATCCGGCTGGCTCAGTTGGTGGAGCATGCAACTCTTGATCTCAGGGTTGTAGAGTTCGAGCCCCTCATGGGTTGTAGAGATTACTTAAAAACAAAATCATTTTTTAAAAAAGTTAAAATGGCAAATTTTACATTATGTATATTTTACTATAATTTAAAAAGGAGGGGTGGAAGAAGGGTGTTTTAGTGATGGTGTGGAGGAGATGAGTGGGAGGCCTACAGATGCTCAGCATAAAAGCCAATCCTAAGACAGGAACAGTGGGGAAGGACAAGATGAGAGAGCCCAAAGAATAAAATGAGTGAGTGAGAGACACAGAGAAAGACTGATTCCTAGGTTTATTGCTTAAAAACTTAGAGGAAACAGCAGTGTGACAAGTATGCTAACAACATCAATTTTAGGCATATGAGTTTGAGAGATAAATGAGAGACGACGACCAGCTGGCAAAATGAGCATAAACAAGTATCTGTACCAGCAGAGAAAGTTGTAAAGCTATAGATTTGATTTTGAAGGTCCGGGTTCAAGGCAGTAAAAAACTCAGGAAGAGAGTTGCTCATTGACGAAAAAAAGGTAACAAACTAAATTCTGGAGAATGAACAATGATATCATGAACTATCATTTAAAGGACAGAGAGGAAGCCAAACAGTGGATGGAAAGCCAGGGGAATGAAGACACAAATGCCCAGAGGGAGAGAATTGCAGGAGAGGGTGGTTCAACAGTGTCAAAATCCTGCTGAGAGATCCAGTGAGTTGAACGGCAGGACTATTATTAAGCAACTCCAAAAAAGTTCTGGTATTGCTGTTTGGACCAACTTCTACGTTATGTGGTATACACTGTGCAGTAAAAAATGCTGGGGAAAATTCCTAAGGAATCCACTAAAAGACTACTAGAACTAGTAAGTTCAGCAAGGCTGCCAAGATACAAGATCAATATTTTTAAAAATTAACTATTTCTGTATACTTGCAATGAGCCATCTGAAAATGAAAATTAGAAAACAATTCCATTTACAATAACATCAAAAGGAATTAATTACTTAGGAATAAATTTAACAAAAGATGTGTAAAACCTCTATCTGAAAACTACAAAACATTGTTATTCTTTAATTCAGACCTTTTTTTTTTTAATTTTTATTAACATATAATGTATTATTTGCCCCAGGGTACATGTCTGTGAATCGTCAGGCTTACACATTTCACAGCACTTAACAGCACATACCCTCCCCAATGTCCACACCCCAGCCACCCTATCCCTACTCCTCCCCACCCCCGCCACCCTTAGTTCGTTTCTTGAGTCAGACGACCTTCTTTAATTAAAGAAGATCTAAACAAATGGAAAGACAGCCCATATTCATGGATCAGATGACTTAATGTTAAAATGGTTATTCTCCAAATTAATCTACAAATTTAATGCAATCTCTATCAAAATCCCAGTTGCCTTCCTTGTAGATGTTGACAAACTAATCCTAAAATTCATATGGAAATTCAAAGAACCCCAAAAAGCCAAAACAATTTTGAAAAAGAACAACGTTGGAGAACTCACACTTGCTGAATCCAAAATTATTACAAACCTAGAGTAATCAAGACACTAGTAGTGGCACACAGACAGATACAGAGATCAGTGGAACAGAATTGAGAGGGTTTTTTTGTTTTATTTTGTTTTGTTTTCAAGTAGGCTCCATACCCAGCATGGAGCCCAACACAGAGCTTGAACTCACAACCCCGAGATCAAGACCTGAGCTGAAATCAAGAGTCAGGCACTTAACCAACTGAGCCACCCAGGTGCCCCTAGAACACTTAATACACAGCTGTTAGAATGTAAAATGGCACAGCTACTTTTGGAAAACAATCTGGCAGTTCCTCAAAAGGTAAAGCATAGAGTTACCACACAGTCAAACAATTCTACTCCTACATATATATACCAAAGAGAAACGAAAACATACATCCACATGAAAACTTGTACACATGAATATTCATAGCAACATTATTCCTAAATGTTGCTAACCTAAATGTCCATCAACTGATGACTGGATAAACAAAGGAGGTATATCCATACAATGGAATAGTACTCAGCAACAAAAAGGAGTAACATATTAATATACGCTATAATACCAATGAACTTTGAAAATGATTCTAAGCAAAAGCCAAGAGCAAAAGAAAATATACTGTATGATTTCATTAAATGAAATGTCGATAGGCAAATCTATAGACAGAAAGCCCATTGGAGGGGAATGCAGGTATTGGCATTGATGGCTAGGGTATGAGGTTGTTTTGGGGGTGATGAAAAATGACTGTTCTAAAATTGATTGTGGTGATGGCTGCACATATCTGTGAATATAATAAAACCACTGGGGGGGAGAAACCACTGAATTATATACTTCAAATGAGTGAATTATATAGTATGTGAATTATATTCCACATATATATATATATATATGCGCTGGGAGACCCACAGATGAAAATGTTTTATGGCAAGTACAGAAGTGAATCAAGTCTGGATGCCAATTCACTGTTCTTGTGAGGATACAGTTACAGTAACTTATTAATAAGTCTTAAGTCTTCAGGCTTTCCCAAGAGTTAAATACTTATTATAATATTTCATACTTGGTGTGCTGTTTTGACATCAAAACAGTTATTAAAATAAGCCAGTAACAGGTAATACTTTTTTGAGTGTTTCAAACAGCAGTTTTATAAACTGAACTGGTGGTT
>JAQQSY010002760.1:0-13452 GCA_028646535.1 Procyon lotor
GTTCCCCTTTCTCCGCATCCTCGCCAACATCTGTCATTTCCTGTCTTGTTAATTTTAGCCATTCTAACTGGTGTGAGGTGGTATCTCACTGTGGTTTTGATCTGTATTTCTCTGATGCCGAGTGATGCGGAGCACTTTTTCATGTCTGACTCCAATGTTATCTACAGTAGATTACTTGAATTATCCTAACACTTGATCCTGGGTAGCCATATTCATTTAAACAATATTTTATTTATTTATTTGAGAGAGAGATACAGAGAGAGTACAAGTGGAGCATAGAGGGAGAGGGGACTCCCTTGTTGAGCATGGAGACTGATGCAGGGCTGACATAGGGCTCAATCCCAGGACCCTCAGATCATGACATGAGCTGAAGTCAGATGTTTAGCCAACTGAGCTATCCAGGTGTTCCCAGCCATACTCAGTTTTAAAATAAAACATCAGTGATGTCCATTGGAACCAATCACCTTCACTAATCACTAACATTGCTTCAGGAAAAGCTCCTGATCAACATGCACTATTCAGAAGCAACTTACAAAAAAGCATTAAGACTGAAAAATCAAATTGATAATGAAGATTCCAGAGGAAAGCTGCTTCTAGCAATGGTAGATTAGGTAATTTCAACTAATTATCCCACTGAAAATAACTGGAAACAAATATATAAAAATCATTTCTTTGAAGGTGTATTCCTTTGAAGGAATATAGGGGACAACATAGGCCCAAGAAAGTGAGACCCCAAGAAGGTGAGTCCTGAGTTTGATGCTGCTTTTCCCACCGAGGTCATTAGCCTAACTACTATGCATCACTGATTCTTCACTTATTTGCCATTTCATGCTTTCATGACTTGTGCTTACTTATAATTTCCATGTTAAGAGTCAACACAGATCATGAAAAGTGCATTGGCTTGAGAGTCAGAAGACCCAGGCTGAACTGTGGAAACTTTCCTTACAAACTGTTTATCTCTAAGAAAATTATTTTAGTTCTCTGGGTCTTGGTTTCCTCATCAGTTAAAAACCAGAAAATTAATTTCCCTTGCCAGATGCTTGCAGATTTGAGACATATTTAGCAACTGTATATACTTAATTCCATGCTATCATTCTTACTTGTAAGAGTTCTCTCTAAAAGGTTATCTTTTCTGAGCTGGTTCCCATGAATAATAGCCCCAGAAATAACAGCAACAGAAGCAACAAGAGTAAAAACATCCTATGTGCTAGAATATATGCTGAAAATTTTACAAATTATTATTTTGGTTAATTCTTACTACTATCCTATGAAGGTAGGCATTGCAACTTCCAACTAAGGCTCTACTACATAGAGAGTATTTCACCAGAAATGACACGGTTATTAAAAGGAGGAGCTGTAATGGAATCCAGGACTGTGCGGCTCTAAATACCTTGCTCCTTATCTCCCCAAGCTCTAGACTTTTGAGGAGAAAGAACAGACCTTTACACAGCTCCATGTCAAAAATGAGGGACTTGTGAAGGGTGGAGATGGGAGGGAAAAAGTCAAGAACGCAGGTTTCAGAGAAGAATTAAATTTGCTAACCTTTTCCTAACATTACAATAAAAATTAACATCTGTCATAATAGCCAGTGAAAACACAAGTAATATTTTCAGAGATCAGCCTAAGATCACATTGTAAACCACCACAAGTGCTTACTATATGGTAGTTAAGTAGAAGGATTGGTGTATATGTTTGTGTGTCTGTTTGCTGTTTTTAAGTAAATAAAAGTTACTTTCATCCAAAGAAAATTAATGAAATTAAAAAATAAATCTTGACCACTATGCTACAGAGCACTTCTCTCCCATTTCATTGTATGTCTTGTCATCTACTGTCATCAGATCATCTTAGGCTCCTTTTATTAAACTGGGTTTTAGAAAATATCATATGAGGTCTTCTCCTAGAAAATTTATGGGCGCAATTAACATATTCAGGGAACCAAAATTTAAATCAGTTTCTGTATTCAAATGAATAATCTGCATATAATTAAATAAGCTGTTACTGCATATGATCTATGCCAGTTTGGATGGGTGAAACTTTCAGAAGAATTCATCAAAGCTTTAGTACCTGTATAAATTATACTGACTCTGACACCTAGGAATGGTCTTAACACCACATCCCCTGAAAACATAACAATGGTCAGACTTGACTCTGATGAGTCTGATTTATAGTTGCTTGTTTCAAGGACTCACTATTATGAATATTTGGAGCAGCCACTCCTATAATAAAATCATAAGACACATGGGGTTACAGACTCCCTAAGTACCCACATATCTGATGGAGTCTGGGGAAGCTTAACAAAACCAGGACAAGAGAAGAACCATGTGAACTAAGTAAAGGCATCAACTCCTCCCCTGATGATGCTGTGTTCTTAACAATCTCAAAGAATGAGGAATGATCAAACTCAGGGGAAAGTGTCCAAAAATACATGAAACCACAGATTTAAGTGTGAAGATGTACAGGATCCTTTTCTGTCTGTTTTTCTCTCCTCCCTTTAATTAGTTTGGATTCTTCAAAACCACCCAGTAGCTTCACTATTTTAAGATGTGACTACTTACTTCTTTCTTGGTCAAGGCTACCAATTGATCTAAAATAGCTACAAGAAGGTCCACATACTAGGTTTCTATTTCTACTTTCTTTTTTTTTTTTTTTTTAATTTTCTTTATTTGACAGAAACACAGCGAGAGAGGGAACACAAGCAGAGGGAATGGTAGTGGGAGAAGCAGGCTTCCTGCCAGGCAGGGGGCCCGATGCGGGGCTCTATCCCAGGACCCTGGGATCATGACCTGAGCCAAAGGCAGACACTTAATGACTGTGCCACCCAGGCACCCCTTTCTACTTTCTTTTAAACAGAATTCTGGAGAAGTAAGGAGATAAGGTATTTGGAATGGTATCTGAAGTTACTGAGTGGCACATCATTCAATGTTAGTGTCATTTTTCACAGCGATCAAGCTTAAGGTAACAAAATACAACAGCACAGGGATGCCTGGGTGGCTCAGTTAGTTAAGTAGCTGCCTTCGGCTCAGGTCATGATCCCAGGTTCCTGAGATCAGGTCCCACATCAGGCTCCTTGCTCGGGAGGGAGCCTGCTTCTCCCTCTCCCCCTGCCTGCTGCTTCCCCTGCTTGTGCTCTCTCTGTCTCTGTCTCTCAAATAAATAAATAAATAAATAAAATCTTTAAAAAAAAGTTAAAAAAAAATACAACAGCACAGATCTCAAAGTTCAATAATAATTATTTATGAGATGGTATGTTTATCCCCATATTGTTCCTAATTTTAAATGTCTTTGTCCATTTAATAAAACACTACTGAATCAATATAGTCATTTATTTATTTTACAAATATTTATTTAGAGCTGACTGAAACAAGACATTACACTAAATATTGTGAGGTTAAAAAAAAGTGAATCAAAAAAAAAAAGTGAATCAGATATGGATCCTTTGTTCAAGTAACTTTCACTCAAGTAATAATGTAAGAATGTATACAAAAATATAATGATGAAGAAAACAAAATGTCTTTAGAAAGAGGTACAAGTAAAGTGCTTTTTGAATGATTTTGTTTTAGCCTCCTTCCTAGAAGAACGTCAAGATTATCTGCCAGTAAGTTCTTCAAGATATAAGGTCTTTACACTTGTCTACATGATAAGGTAGCTTCCCATAAGTTTTGTGCTAAAATCAATATATATATTGAGTTAATTCCAGTGCTATGTGAAATAAGCCACAAGTCAATTAAATTTGTATATTAAATTTTCTAGAATAGAATCCAACACAGGTAGACATAAGTACAAAATATAAGTTACACTTATCCTTGTTAAAGTAGTCAACTTGGAGAAAAGTAAAACTTCAGTATGATCAAGACTTCTGCCTACTTTTTAATTGGATTATTCATTTTTTATGTTGTTTTATAAGTTCTTCATATATTTTGGATACCAACCCTTTATCAGATATATCATTGCAAGTATCTTCTCTCATTTGAAGACATGAACAAACATTTTTCCAAAGAAGACATATGAAAAGATGCTCAACATTACTGATCATCAGAGCAATACAAATAAAAGCTATAGTGAAATACCACCTCATACCTGTCAGTATGGCTAAAATCAACAACACAAGAAACAACAGGTATAGGCAAGGATGTGAAGAAAGGAACCCTCTTTCTCTGTTGATGGGAATACAAATTGGTGCAGCCACTCTGGAAAGCAGCATGGATATTTCTAAAAAAGTTAAAAATAGAACTCCTGGGAATACCTGGATGGCTCAGTCAGTTAAGCATCTGCCTTTGGCTCAAGTCATGATCCCAGAGTCCTGGGATCGAGTCCTGCATCAGGCTCCTTGCTCAGTGGGAAGTGTGCATCTCCCTCTGCCTGCTCTGCCTGTTCTGCCTGTTCTGCCTGCTCTACCTGCTGCTCCCCTGCTTGTGTTCTCTTTCTCTCTCTCTCTGGAAAATAAATAAATAAGATCTTTAAAAAAAATAGAACTCCCCTATGATCCAGCAATAGCAGTACTGGTATTTACCCAAAGAATACAAAAATACTAATTCAAAGCGATACATGCACCTTGATGTTTATAGCAGCATTATCTACAATAGTCAAATTATAGAAATAGTCCAAGTGTCCATCGACTGATGAATGGATAAAGAAGATGTAATGCATTAAGCCATAAAAAGGAATGAAATCTTGCCATTTGCAACAACCTGGATGGAGCTAGAGAATATTACACTAAGCAAAATAAGTCAATCAGAGAAAGACAAATGTCATATGACCTCACTCATATGTGGAATTTAAGAAACAAGACAAATGAGCATAGGGGGAAAAATAGCGAGGCAAACCAAGAAACAGACTCTTAACTATAGAGAACAGATTGATGGTCACCAGAGGGAAGGTGGATGCAGGGATGGGTTAAATAGATGATGGGGATTAAGGAGGCCACTTGTGGTGATGAGCACTGAGTGATGTATGGAAATGTTGAATCACTATACTGTACACCTGAAATTAATATTACACTATATGTTAACTAACTGGAATTTAATTAAAAATTAAAAAAAAAAAAACCTTCAGTAAGTTTACCTGGTCAAAAGTTTCCCCATGGAATCAGGTTGTTCATTTTTGTGAGCCTCTAGTTTAGACTCAAATCTTGCCTGGTATTTTCTGTGTGATCATGGGCATACTTCCTCATCTGTAAACTGAAACTAATAATCCTGAGACAAGGCTGTGAGTGCAAATAGTTTACCTGAGAGCTGATCCAAGAAGTAACAGAGGGGAGTGAGAAAGTGATTGGGAAGGGAGAGAAGCCAATAAACTGTGCTGTCAAGCAATTACCACTCCAGCAACTGTAAAACCCTGTTGGACAACTCTGGGAGGTTGTGTATAACGTACCTTGGACTTTCCCAGTCACAGGGATGAGGGAGCTGGGGTATTAATCTACCAGTTCCCACTAATCATTGACTGAACACAGTGGCTGTACAGCCTCTGCCAAACAGAAAGAGTCCTCAGGCAAAAAGCTGCACACATTCAAAAGGCAGAAGCTTTCAGGAATGGTGGAAGGTGGAGAGATATGGGCAGATTACACATAGCATCTGCTACAACCCCCTACTTCAGAGATACATAGTGTGGACTAAATGAAGTAACACATGTAAAGTCGTTGGTCAATACGTAATACTTAATAATTCTCAATAAAAGTTAATTTTCTTACATTATTTTGAATTGTGGAAAGCAGGCCTCTCTCTCTCTCTCTTCTCCCTCTATATGTGTGTGTGATGCCTCTCCTTTTTTCTCTACAAAACAGGAATCCTCTACTTAGGAAGTTTACAGGACTTGGTTCTGAGACTGCTAAAAACTATACAGAAACATTTATAACCCTGAATTTAGAACAAATGGGTTAGGGGCACCTGGGTGGCTCAGTGGGTTAAAGCCTCTGCCTTCGGCTCAGATCATGATCTCAGGGTCCTGGGATCAAGCCCCACATCAGGTTCTCTGCTTGGCAGGAAGCCTGCTTCCCCCTCTCTCTCTGCCTGCCTCTCTGCCTATTTGTGATCTCTCTCTCTCTCTCTCTGTCAAATAAATAAAATCTTAAAAAAAAAAAAAAGAACAAATGGGTTAGAATGCAATTAACCACTGCCATTAAGCCACAGACATTACATTTTATTTCCAGGAAAGTGGAAAGTCTCACTATTCTAAAGGCAGAAAGTGAAGCATATTCCTGTTAATCAGTATCAGTGATTTCACCTGCATATTCATATTCATTGTGGTGGGAGAGAAGATCTGGGCTCCTGCAGTTCTCATAAATGACATATAGGGAAATTTAAACTCAGATTTCATAACTACATTATGCAATCTGCCAGATTAAAAGTGATAGCAATAGGTACTCAATTGTCATTACTTTTCACAGCTTATTTGTGGCTTTCTCTTCAAAAAACAGCAACTAGTAAGATTTTTTTCCTATTTACATGAAATCTGCTTCTGGTCAAGAATGTCTGCTCCAGGTGCACCTGGGTGGCTCAGTGAGTTAAGCCTCTGCCTTCAGCTCAGGTCATGATCTCAGGGTCCCGGGATCAAGCCCTGCATTGGGCTTTCTGCTCAGCAAGGAGCCTGCTTCCCCCCCACCCTCCGCCTACTTGTGATCTCTCTCTCTGCTAATTAAATAAATAAATTATTTAAAAAAAAAAAAAAAAGAATGTCTGCTCCAAAATGGGAAGCCAAGGCCTTGCCTTTTTCAAGGAAGTTTCCTGTCCCCAACTCAAACTACTCAGAGGTTCCCTCTTAATAAAAAATGACTATAATTCTTTATCAGTCTGTACTTAAAATTTCCCCCCCACATGTTAACATCTCTGAAATAGGGATGTATCTTATTTAACAACTGCTGGCTTCCAGGCTCCAGTAATGCTATCGTTGTTAGTGTCTGGGTGTGCACAGCCCTGTCCCAACTGTTCTTATATTGTCATTTCAACTGACATATGTGCAGTGCTCAGATGCTCAGACCTTCTTATTGAACTGTCATTTAAAATCTCTTTTAAAATTATGCTATGACTTACTGAATGAAAAAGTTGGAATGGGGCGGTAGGAAGTTAAATTTGAAATTAGTGAAGCAAATATTCATGACAGAAGAATGATAATTTATATTTTCTTGCAAAAGTAAAAGCTAAGTGCTTTCCAGGATATAAGACAAGAAGATACGGGTAGAAGAAATGTGTTATGTTTTGTTACTGAGATACATGCACACAGGTTACCATCCCGTGCCAAGCAATACAACTAAAGTAGGAGAAATTACCAAATCCCTGGAACAGATGTGGTTTGATTAATTAATGTATTACACAGAACTATTGTTCAAGCAGTAAACATTAATTTGCCTAAAATTTCCTGTTAACTCTGGATGGAAGCTACTTAACTTTCAGCAACATATGATTCAACTGAGGGCAAAAAAAAATAAGGCTTTAATCTTAGTCAAAAAGGAAAGTATTTAAAATGGATATCAGAGGCTCCGAAAAAAATCAGGAAGGCAACAATGGCACATTCTTAAATGCTGCATCATCAGTGCTCTTCATGGCACAAAGGTCACACATGGCACACAGGACAATGCTACGTGGAAAAACGTGGATAGCAATGACATTTAGAATTGAAAGATAAGTTAAGAGAATCAAATTTTGAATGTGAAGAAGTGTCAAGAACACTTCAGTCAATTTATGATTGCTTGATTCAGGCACAAGAGTAACAGATGATAAAATATATGTTTTAATAAGTCTAAAAGAGCTCCTTCAATACTTATTAAAAACCTTAAGTGACCAAAACACTATGTCATAGTTTAATTGACAGTGTTTTTTCCCTAAGAGTTCCATAAAATAATGCTGCGACTTACAGCACCTTATTGTTGAAAACCAGTAGTAGTATTAATAGCTAATAATTTTTAGATGATTGTCATATGCCCGGCTCCACATTTGGTATTTTACATATAGTATCTCAATTAGTCCTCACAGGAATCTTGAGAGGTACATAAAGGGTATCCTCATGACATCTGCACACCTTTGACAAGTAGTTCCCAAAAGAGGTCACAGATGTAATGCAATTTTTTAAAAACATGGTTTAGCACTTCTGTACTTGTAGTAAGTAATAGTATTTTCATCTTACAACTGATATAGATAACTAAACATCAAAATCCTGAATCTGAAAATGATGACAGAGACACCCACAGGAGGCTCAGTAGGTGGTCTACTTCACTGAGACCAAAGAAGCAAGGTAATTTTCAGTTACTTTGTATGAAAAATGGAATTTGGATTATGTCTTCTTGAGGAAGAAAAACCTTAGTATATATCTAGTTTCATTAAATGTTTACTGTCAATATGTCAATTTTGTCATATTGTCAAATATGTCAATATGTCAATATTGTCAATTTACAAGCAATAATGCTTCAGTCAATATGGTTAGTAGGCCATAGCTAAACTTAATTATGCAATAAGGAGAATATAGTACAGGAAAGGATATACCTACAATGCAAAAAGAAATTCCACATGCAACAGCTCCTCAGATGCTGACGTGGCCCCTGCTCCCAGCCTAACTGACAAAGGCAGTGAGCCTCTGGTTCTAAACATCTCTGAACTAGCAGATTCCTCGCCCTGCACAAACTCCATTTTCCATCAAACTCTGGGCATGCCTTCATGAGAAAAGGCACTGGAGAGCCAAGTTCACTCACTTTCTTAATCTCATGTTCTTCCTCTGTACCAATTGTTTACTGGTTCGGTAGGAATATAAAGTGAAAGCAAGCTGAAATAAAATCTGAGTGGTCATTCGCACCTCTCTTCAAAGCAAAGCCAGTCCATAGGGTCTAGTTCACCACTGTATAGATAAGGAAACCAATGCTTAGAGGGTTCCATAATTTGCTTAAGGTTGTAGAGCTAGTTAAGTCTTTGCTCAAAAAAAATAAGGGGGGGATTTGAACCCCAGTCTGACATAATATTCTATTCAAACCACAGGTTGTATTTTTCAACTGTTAGCATTTAGGTTGCTTTCAGTATTTCATAATTATAAAAATAAACATGGTACCAAATAGATTTTAGTTTGCCACTTTTAGTGCATTAACTTAGATTAGTGGTACCAAGTGTGAGATTTGTTTTGTAACTCACCTTTTCCTAGGGACCCACGACCCTCTGGAAAGCTTATAGCAGAAATAGGTGGGTATGTCTATTTTGCTTCATGTCTCTCAGCACTATTTATTATCAAGTTTGACTAACTCAATATAGGTGGGTGTACCTTATAAGTGTTTTCACTTGGATATATTCATTACTGGTAAGATTAAAAAAATTTTATTTACTGGTTTGAACTATAGGATATGTGGATGAATATATGTATAAATATATATATGGGTGGTGGTCTGGCTATCAATCTATCTATATTGTTTATCATACATGCGGGAGAGATCAGCTTTCACTCTACAGAACCCAAAAATATTTGAGGTTGCTTGCAAAAAAAACAGGGGTGGTGAAAAATGGAAGGAGAATGCTTCCTTTTTAAATAAAACTATACAGTTGTTTGAGGAGAACCTGCAATTGTGTGGAACACTATGGAAATAAATGGGGTATCAAGTAATCCCTAGATACTTATATCCAACTATATGCTTAATTTAAGCTTTAATTCTATGGGGATGTAGAAGAATCTGTCCTTACATTTATTAGACTATGAGACAAGTGGGGCACCTCCGTGGTACAGTCGGTTAAGCAACTGACTCTTGGTTTCAGCTCAAGTGATGATCTGATAATCATGAGATCGAGCCCTGCTTTGGGCTCCATGCTCAGTAGAGTCAGCTTGAGATTCTCTCTCCCTTCACCTCTACCCCCCACTCATGCGTGCACTCTCTCCAAAATAAATAAATAAATCATTAAAAAAAAAAAGATAAGCACATTGACCATTTCAGAATATATAATGAGAGCTAAATTATGTCATAGCCCCAAGTGAAATTCACAAGAGAATAGAAGCCAGAATAAATAAGGAGAGAAAGAGAATTGATCTGCTTTTAAAAGAGGGTGGATAGAGGGGTGAACAGAGGACACTATGTTAGGTGAAGAAAAAAACACTATTAGCAGTGGCCTGATGCAAAGAAGCTGCGTACCTATGGAAAGGCAGATTTCCCAGACGAAGTAGGAAAGCTGGGGAGTCACAGAAACTGATTTTGAGAAAGAAGATATGATGGTGCTAAGCAACTGAACACCTGGCACTGAAGTCCAAACTGAACCAGAAGCAAAGAGAGCCACAGAAAGTAGTAAGTAGATGTGTGACAAGAGAGCAGCAGGCTGAGTGTAGCAGTGATGCACAGGGGATATCAATGCAGAGACATGAGCACAAGGCTACCTCAAATGCCACCACAGAAAGCCAGGTAGAGTAATGAGGATGCAAGCCAAGAGGGTTTCTGAGAAACATTTCCAAATGAACAACAGGAGGCCAAAGTGACCGACTAAGCCTGCAGCTCTGTGTGTGGTTATAGCACAGAGGGAGTGCTGGTTTTAGAGGAAAGAGACCCCAATTTCCATGTGTATCTTTCTAAAAGAATGCAATGTTCCAGATATCAAAATCATTGTTTTGTAACTAGTAAATTCAAGATAAGTTGGGTAAAGGTATTTTAAGGAAATCAAATTAATATAAATACACTTCTAGGGCTGCTGGGTGGCACAGGTTGGGGCCCCATATTGCCGGGCTCCCTGCTCAGCCAGGAACCTCCTTTTCCCTCTCCCTTTGCTGTTCCTCCTGCTTGTGTTTCCTCTCTCTCTCTCTCTCTCTCTCTCTCTCTCTCTCATTCTCTCTCTCAAATAAATAAGTAAAGTCTTTTTTAAAGTACACAATTAGCCAGGAATCAAATCAGTGGGCATTATGAAGCTGATGATGATCATTATTTTCCACACTTTGGTTGTCTGAATTCCACTTATTTATTTATACTTAAACCAAATACTGCTTCACAAAGCTTTTAGGGTGGCATACGGTGAGAGTGAAGCTTCAATTAATCAATCCTTTGTTCATTTTAGTATTTCTATTCTTGAATGCATAAATAATATTAAATGTATCCATTAAAGAACTGTTTCATATCTGATATACTTAAGGGAAGTTTAAAAAATTACACATCACCACTTGTATATTGTATTCTACTTGGGTGTTATTCTGATGTATTCCAATTTATAAAACAGCAAGCAAGTCATCAGAAAGGCGCTGAGATATGCTATACTCAACACTGGAGAAGTAGAAAACCATACCATTACAGAATACCAGTTGCATGTAACTAGCAACAACACAGAGTATGTGGCCATTATGAACATGAAACTAATTCTTTCATGTTTATCTTATTGGCTAAGATCAAGGGGATTACCAAAATATTTACTTTCTCCACTATGTTCCCATAGACAGTTTGTAATTGTGATGATACTTTAACAATCATAAAGGCAGACTTGATACTGACACCAGACTTCCTCCTTTTGTTTGCCTTTTAAGAAGAGGTCATTAATAACAGCAATGATTAGCCATCTAGGTCATCACTCAATCCAGACAGGAGGCACAATGGCCCTTACATCAAACCTGACCTGTGACGTAGAAGCCTTCAAGCCTTGCAAGTGAGCCTTGATAAGTCTCTCTACACAATAGGATTTCCTATTATAAACATCTGTTTTCTCACATGAACCATGTTGAACATGTTAAAAATAAGTTTGTCTTTCCATATCAGTTTGTCAAAGGAACAATCAATCAAAAACTAAGGCTGAAGGTCCAAATCTCCTTCCCCCATTGATGTAAGTTTCCACCTCAACTTTCTCGGGGGATTTGAAAGTTCAATACTAGGGAAGGTAACTGTTAAACTCTTAAGAACACAATAAAGCTTTTCTTTTTCAAACAGTAAATAACATCTACTAAAGATATTAAATGCATTTTTAAAGGAAAGAAAAAGTAAGGCAAAATGCTATGCAATGTGTTAATACTCCTTCTAACTCCAGGACTGTGTGTACTCAGGTCTCCAAACCAGCGCACTGTTGCTCTTTTCCTTAGAGATTCCTCTGGAGTCAGGTGGAACATAAATGAACATTTAGAGCAGAAGTCAGAGAAAGCCCATTTGGAAATAACAATATTGTTCCTCTTTGCTCTCTTGCCATCTTCTGGACTTTGTGTGAAAGAATCTTAGTCATCTAAGCTGTTTGCTACGAAAATGAGAAGCAGATCTGGACAGAGATCAGGAAGGGCAAAGAGGATACATCCACATACCAACTGTAACTACCTAGAATGCTATATTTAAAAGGATTCTCATGTGCAGGCTCAAGAGGAAAGAATTCGGGATGATTATAATGTCTACCAAGGTCATGTGAAGGGGGAGTAGCAGCACTTGCACCAGCTTATTGCCTCCCTTTTACGGAGATGCATTCATCTCCCTAGAGAAAGCCTGGTTATTGCACATTTGACCAGACAGATGATACCAGAATACCAGAAATAAGCGCTGATAAAGCAAACACCATGGCATAACTTAACGTCAGCATCCTTACCCTTCTCTCATTAATTTGTTAAAATGTGCTGAAGTTGTTAACCCAATTGATAAAACCCTTTCTCTTTCAATGATGGAGAGTACTGTGCAATAGAAATTATTGCGGGGAAGGAAATGTTCTATATCTGCACTTTCCAATGTGATAGCCACTAATGGTAGCTGCATGCAACTATTGAGCTGTTGAAATATAGCTAGTGAAACTGAGAAAATAAAATTTTATTTCACTTTAATTTATGTAAATTTCAATTTAAATAGCCACATATGGCAAGTGGCTACCATATCAGACAGCCAATATGTTTATGGCTAAATATGACTAGAATCTGTTTGCTTACAACGTTGAAGTAAATCCACAAAGGACGGAATCTAACTCTGTTTTGCTTATTGAAATATGCTGTGAGCCTAGAACACCGCCTGAGACATAGTAGATGCTTAATAAATATTCACTGAATGCATAAATGACTGGATAAGATTCCAAATCAATCCTGAGGTATGTATAGTTTTGAAACTTTTGGCTTTTATACAACATCATGAGAGGAAGATAAATGTACTATCACAATTAAATGCTCTCTCAGACTCAAACCAGTAACTTAGCCCTCACGGACCTAAGTAGAGATAGTACTTTCCATAGAATTTCAAATAGATAAAGGTTGACAACCTGAATAGACCAATATCTAGTAATGAGATTGAAGCAGTGATCAAAAACCTCCCAAAAAACAAGAGTCCAGGACCAGACAGATTCCCTGGGGAATTCTACCAAACCTTCAAGGAAGAAATAATACCTATTCTCCTGAAACTGTTTCAAAAAATAGAAACAGAAGGAAAACTTCCAGACTCATTCTATGAAGCCAGCATTACTCTGATCCCCAAACCAGGCAAAGACCCTACCAAAAAGGAGAATTTCAGACCAATATCCCTGATGAATATGGATGCCAAGATTCTCAACAAGATCCTAGCTAATAGGA
>JAQQSY010002761.1:0-13452 GCA_028646535.1 Procyon lotor
AAAGACATGGAAACAACCTAAGCATTCATCAATGGATGAATGGATAAAGAAGTTGTAGTGTACACGCACACACAAACACACACACACACACACACACACACACACACACACTGGAGCATTATTCAGCCGTTAAAAAAAAAAAAAAACAAGGAAATCCTACCATTTATGACAACACTGATGAACTCTGAAGGTATTATACTAATTGAAATAAGTAAAACAGAGAAAGACAAATACTGCATGATCTCACTAATTTTTTTAAAGACTTATTTATTTACTTATTTCAGAGAGAGAGCATGAGCAGGTAGTGTAGCAGAGAGAGAGAGAGGGGAAGCAGACTCTCTGCTAATCAGAGAACTCAGCACAGGGCTCCATCTCATGACCCTGAGATCATAACCTGAGCTTAAGCTGGATGCTTAACTGACTGAGCCACCCAGGTGCCCCCTGTATGATCTCACTTATTTGTGAAATCTAAAAAAAAAAAAAAAAAAAAAATCATAGAGAAAGAATTCAGACTTGTTATTACCAGAGCTAGGAAGTGGGGGGGAGAGAATTGGAGGAAGGTAGTCAAAAAAACACAAATTTCCAGATATAAGATAAATAAGCACTAGAGGTGTAACATACATGATCACTATAGGTAATACTGCTATATCATATACAGGGAAGTTATTGAGAGTAAATCCTAAAAGTTATCATCACAAGGAAAAATGTCTTTCCTTTTACTTCTTTTTTTATTGTATCTATATGAGAAGATTGATGCTAGCTAAACCTATTGTGATAATTTCACAGTATATATAAACCAACCCATGTTCTATGCCTTAAACTTATACAGTGAGGTATGTCAATTATTTCTCAATAGAAATGGTGAAAAATTACATGAAAGATGATTTGCATAGAGACATAGAATATATAGTAAGTATTTGAAAGGCACCTAGCAAATTTTATACAAGTAATTTAATTCAATGAATATTTATTGTACGACTAGTATATAGAGTATTTGGTTCCCATTTTTTAGAATTTAGGATTTGGTTTGGAAAGGTAAAACACACACATATACCCAAATAATAAGAAGAGAAAGGAAAGAATTTATTCCTTTTATTTAGCCAATATGATCAAAGAGAAGAAATTACTATTTTATCAAGAAAGTAGGCATAGCCTATGACTATACAATTTTCATTAAACTAGGGAAATTAGGAATTCATCCAAAGAGGGTCAAGATTTCATCTCTAAGATCATTCTAAAGCATAAACTTCAAAAACAATGTTACAACGAAGCTTCAAAGTATTTAGAATCCAAACTCTTCAAAAAGTTACTTGGGAATCATTAAAATGGTTGCTTGAGTTCTCTTTGCTCTTCATCTCCACCTATTTACACAAGGGTCTGATACCTAAATTGCCTCTTTACCTTTACTGTGCATTCCCATACTATACTAAAAGTACATTTTCAAGTAGACTGATAATTCTATCATTGAAGTCCTAATTTTGGAAACATGAACCACCAGCTTAGTCTAAAGCCTGAGCAGCCAAATGCTGCAGGTCAAAGATTTCCAAAGCTTCATCTGTTCAATATTCCTGGGACCAAACCATGAGGGTCCTGTGGTGAAAGTCCCAGAACAGATGTTGAACTTGAAGACTGCTTTCACTACATTAGCAAGCAAATCCTCTTAGATGCTGGTCTCCTCAACTTTGAATTGAGGGTATTACCCACCCTACTCAGCAGTCAGGGTAGCTGTGAGGCTTGTGCAACACAAAGGATATGAGATAATACACACCATGACCTGGAGAGCACTCTATGGAAGTAAGAGATTATTGCTGTGCTCTAGAAACAAAATCCTCTCCTTCCCCAGAAAAGTCTAGGAAACCCAAGCTGGTTTATCCATTTTTCTTCATCAGTCTATCAAGAATGCATCCTTACTCAAGATGCCATGCACGCAGCCTGTCTTGCCAATATTTTTAAGCCTGCAGAACAAATATAAATGCTATGTGGAGGGATTCCTGGCCTCCATCCTATATAAATACAAATGCATTTTATTCATGATGATTTATATATAACCAAAACATCCCACACATTTCCTTATAAGAAGGGTTAATTGTAGACTATTAAAGATACACAAAGGATCACGTCGTCTGCTTCAGTCTACCACTATGGGGTTGAGAGCTCCACAAAGTCACATTTGGCAATGTTGATTTAACACCTCATAAAAAATCCAGCTCTTTAGAAGATCTCACTAGTCCTCAGGCTCGGGACACAGTAAGAAGAGTTTAAAAGAGGTCATTTAGCCAACTTTTTTGAAATCTAAAAGCTTGTCTAGAGCATGATACAAGAGACTTTTAAATGTTGGAAGAGAACGATGAGTACTTTGTCAGTGCACCAAGATGACTAGTGACTTTTTTCAGCAAAATACATTTTAGTTCCATAGTCTTTTATATGTTTTACAGAAGAATAGGATCATGTGTTCAATTGTTGGGTTTCCTTAAATGAAACTTTTTAAATATGCTTACCCTGAAAGTAGAATAATAATTTCAGATTGTCTTTGCTCTTTTGACAACCTTGGGCTTTCAAAATAGTTTTCTATTTTTAATTAAAACAACTCTGAAATATCATCTATGTCCGGAGAAACTGTAGAACACAGTATTACCTTAAAAAAATTATACCCTCCACTTTGGAATACACACTTTGGCAAGCCAGAAAACTAAGAGTTTCACTATATTAATAAGTAAATATTAATTTTAATATTTAATAAATAATTAATATTAATATTAATAAGTAAATAAAACATTGAGTTTTATTTGCAAATTTGCAATCTGCAAATTTCTTCAAAATTATTTTCCTTGAGTACACTTCCAAAGTTCTTGTGAACCAGAAAGGAACTAGAATGTTTGTTCCACTAAATCTTCTATCCGGCTCTTTAGGAATAAGAGCAATAGTATCTATGTCAAAGTAACTAAACATTTTACATGGGTATTGAGGAGGGTACGTATTGCATGGAGCACTGGGTGTGGTGCATTAACAATTAATCTTGTAACACTGAAAAAATAAAATAAAAGTATTTGGGGGGAAAAAAAGAAAACTGATTTTCTTTAAAGAAATGCTTTTGTATTTCCCATAGATGGAACCAAAGACCAAATTTCATCCTAGTCCCTGGACCCATAAGAAACTGTTCCTCTTGCCACCAAACAGTTCATCTGGTGACCTGGAGACCAGTGGGAAAGGAACAGATCTGGTTGGGAGAATCATGTAAGGAGGTACCCCACAAGATTATGGATTAATGGAAATCTTGAAAGTCATGATTGTCTGAAGACAAGGTTGATGCTTTAATGCTGTCTTAAATCTTTCTAATTCTTCCCTCTCTCTTGCTCTCTCTCTCTTTCTCTCCCAACTCTTTAATATATCCTTAGTCTCTTCAAACAGAAAAAGCTCTAATCCCAGTCCTATCAATCCTTAGTTGCATAGGGTTAGGTAGATTAATACTCCTGATTCTTAGATGCTTTGTCTTTACATAGAAAGACCTAGTTCTTCACACCTCTAACGTCAATAGTTATTTCAGGGCGCTCCAAATCCAAGAACTACATACATGAGATTTTTCTAAATGGTGCTTGGTTTGAGACCACCCTCCCCCCACCCCCCGCCCCGAATATATTCATATGATAGAGAGTAAAGTGCTAAACATTCAAGAATCTCTACTGGAATAAGAAAATCAAAGAGTCAAATGAGAATGCAGAATGTTGATAATTGATTCATAAAGATAACCCCTCCTTGGTTACCTTAAGAGCCGTAATATACACTCTCAATTCTACTAATCCCAATAACAAAGCAAGACAAAACAAAACAAACAGTTATAGACTTCTTAGGTTGAACCATATAAAATTGCTGTTTTTAACCTTTTGATATACAATAATAATTTTAATAATGTAAAACCCCAAATTCAAGAATATTCAGATTAAACATGAAATTTTGAGTTGATCAACTATACTTCTACCACTAAGTAAAGTAGGTTTCTAAACATGTTTTAAATGAAAAATAATATTAAAAAGACATTTTCCATGTTGTTATACATTTTATTCATTTCTGGTTCTAGTAAGAGTGACAGTGACAATTTTGAGTGGTTCTTTTTCAATAGAATTTCCTGTACTTTACTGTCAGTGACATAAAATCACAGGGCAACTCTTAAAATTTCACATGGGTTACATACCACAGAACAGACTTTCCTAACACTCAAACTTTCACTACCAGAAGGGAGTGGCAGAACAATAACTATCATAAAGAGAAAAAAAAAAAAAAACAGAAACAACCCTTTCAGCTAGTATGGTAAAACAGGTTAAGGAAATACTGTTTATGGAATTGTATTTATTTGGTGCTCAGAGAGAGGTTGTTTGCTGTGTACAGCCACCATGTTTGGCCAATTCCGTTCCCTGTGCCAGTAGTACCTTGTTCTCACACTTCTGCATTTCCAGACCACATAGTACATCCTTTCTTCCATTATAACACCTGTCACACTAGTAACTTGTTTCCTTCTGTCCTCTCTCTTATGTTGGAGGGCAGCCTTATCTATTTTGCATCCTTTACCCAATGCCTGACACCTAGTAAGTACTCACTAAGTAATTTTGGATGAAAAGTCTCAATTATTGAATAGAAGTAGACTTAGAAAACACTGACTTCAAAAAATGTTTAGAAACAGAATCAAGACTTGACAAACCCTTGGAAGCAGGGACTAAGGAACAGGGAAAAACCAAATATAACCCAGATTTCCAGTTTGGTAAGGCATAAATTTGAGAATAGTTTGGAGGCAGGGATATAGTTTGGATAAATTAAGTCTGAAATATTGGTAGGACAATCAAAAGAAAAATAACTAGCAAGAAGATGGAAAAATAGGTGCTTGGAAGAGAAGTCAAGACTATACAGATTAGATTTTTGGCATTGGCCATGTAGCAAGACTATTGAGGTCATGGATGGAAATGGGATCACCCAGGGTGAGAACAGAGGGTGAGAAGAGGAGAGGCCTAAGGATAAGAACTTAAGGCAGTGCCAGTGTTTGAGCCAGGCTGAGTTAGCAACCAGACAGGAGAGGCAGGAGAAACTCGGAAGGCATGGAATTACATAGCATAATGAATAGGAAGGCAGGCTTAGCAAGAGAGATCAAACATGGTGAAGAAGGCAGGAGACATAAAAGGACCGAGTGAAGATAGAATTAACTCACAAAAGAGAACTGCTAATGTTTTAAAGGTCTTACTGCAATATAATAGAACAAAAAGGCACACTGTAGTGCGTTAAAGAATAAGAATGATTTTCAGAAGTCCAGCTTAAGAGTAAGGCCATGCTGATGTAAGCAGTTTGCTGGAAAGTTAGGGCCAACTTCAATGAGGGAGACTTGTATTTGGTTGTGAGGCTGATAAGAAGACAACAGCATCAAAGTCTTTCATTTTGATTTTGAATGTCTAGTTCAATTTTTCACAGGAACTTATATGGTGCTTCATTGAATGGATAATAAAGACAGTTGTTAATTTAGAAAACTTTTTAAAACACTCGGGAACATTTGCAAAGGAACATTCAAGTACATGTTTTCTTGTTTTAAGGTTTTAGCAGTGTCAAAAGGATGAAAATTTCCTAATTTCAGCTAATCGATGAAGTTATTGGTCCAGCAATAGAGTCAAAATAATCGAGCAATTATTTGTTCGAAATTATCGAACTCTCATTCACAAGTGAACTGGGAGTTAGTCCTTTGATGGCTCTTGTCTACTTCAGGTAGCTCTTGGCTATGTCAGTGCATTTCCTCTCTAGACAGTGCCTGCATTGAGCCTAGTGGTTAATACAGGAACTCTGGAATCAGCCAGCCTGCATGACCTTGGGGAAAATTTATTAAGGTCTTTTTGCCTCAATTTCCTTTTGAATAAAATGGTGCTACTGAAAGTACCTACTTTATAGGACTCTTATGAAGATTAGTTAATACATTTCAAAAAGTTTAGAACACACACACACACACAAAAGTTTAGAACACTAGCAGATAGGTAGGAAATGCTCAAAAAAAATTAGCAATTGTTTTCCAGATATTTCATTATACACACAGAAATTTGATTTTTATGATAATAATCTGGGTTCCACTCTCTCCCATTTGTCTAGGCCACCTTAACTAAAATGATATTTGTTAACAGAGATGATAATACTGTATTAATTTATCACAGTTCATGAACTTTAAGTAATTTTTCCAGGAGCAAGAAAGAATTTTCCCGGAGCCTCATCCTCTCTTGAGTGGTCCTCCTTTTGAACATGGCTATTGTTGGGAAATCGAGAACCTAGGCAGTGTTAGCCTTCAAAACAGCCTGGGCCATATGGGAATTGAACCTTGGCCTCATTAGGCCATGTTTCTAAGCAGCTCAGCTAACTAAGCCAGGTACGCAGCACCTTGCAGATTGTGAACTCTCTGAAAAATGTCAACTTGTCAAACCACTGTGAAAGGGTGTTAAGAACTACTGAACGTAACCATTATTTCTATTAGTCCAGGAATTAGACAGGGCAGATACTGAGAAATCTAGTCCTGACTTAAAACATTATCTTAGGTTTATACTGGCACATGGTTGGTATTTGATAAATGCCCTCCAGGTTGACAGATCGCTGAAGCTAAATTCCTAAGAATGTATAATAAAAAGAGTAACCTGCCTAAAGATCAAAATAACAGTAAGTAGAAGGTATGTCAGTATTTTATATGACTTTGCCTGGCCAGTTAAGAACCAGGTGCTCGAAGCTTTAACTATTACTCTATATACAGTTCAGGACAGATTTTTATATATGCTTCCCTGAAGGTAAAGCACTTAGCCTTCTGAGTCAACTTTATAGCCCCTTTCTGCTTTTACCTTAATGGATAACATCCGTCCACAAATTTGTAACGTCAGTGAGCTCTAATAATGACTGGTGAGAATTCCACTCCTATCTGAAAGTTAAGATATTTTAAACTTCATTTCAGAGTGTGGCTTAATTTAAAAATTAATCAACCGCAACCTTAGAGATTTAATGAAAACATAAAAAAAATAGCTCGGAGACCAACCTGTGTTCTTCTAAAGACTCTAAGGGAAAGTGAAGAGGTTGACCTCTTTATTGGCTCCAGCACGGAGAGGCAGCTCCTCAACCTACCTGCAGGTGTGAGCCTCCCCGCAGCCGCACCAGGGAGAAAACATTTCCCAGGCAGGGTGCTCTATGGCTTGTGAAGGAATAAAGACCAAAATCCTGAATGTTTTGGTCTTCCTAACACCTCTAGATTGGTCCTTTCAGTAAACACTAGATTTCCATAGACTAGATTTCCTTGACTCCTGAACAAAGACGATGGTGAATTATTTCGAAGTATTAAAATCCCACAGACCTCAGGTCTCTTAACCAATCAGATTCTTCCTTGTTCGCACCCTCTATTAAATTCTTTATTGACAGTACCTGGAGGTATAGACAGTAATTAAAAGAAGGCATTTCTCACTTGGATCTCATGTAGGAAAAAAATCGTGTATATGTGTATATATGTGTACATACGGGTACACATATATACATATATATTCTCATTCTTATTTCATATATATATATATATATATCAGATCATATATCTTTTCCTCATTTTTAGAAAGTAGGTGCAGAAAGAAAGCATTGGGTAGCTTTACCAAAATAATTTAGGTATTCAACCAACTAGATATCAAGCGGCTACTACTGAGCAGCGAGACAGCAGGTGTGCTGGGCTCCATCTGCTCCGGAGGTAGCAAAACTATGAGGAATGTGGCTGTCAGTCACTGATCCGAATGACATTCCACTTTTTCTCTGCCTTTTTGTTTGTGAACTATTTGACAGGGCCATTCAGTTTTATCTTGGGTTGATGTGGATATGTTTTATTTGGAAAACATGATCTGAAACTTAGAAAGATATTTTCCCAAGAAAGTTTTTTAGGATTAACATCTCCTACCTAAATTTCTTTCATAACATGGCTAATTTGTGTCCTTTTTTGCAGGTTCTTTTTTAAATTCAGACAATCATCTCATCTGCTGTTCTTATCTTATTGCCTAACAAATACTTTCTCATCCTTGCTCATTTGGGCTGATTTTTTCACCTTTTCAGCTCTGCTCATTTTCAAACACTGGTTATCTACTCTGTGCCAAGCCTTGTGCCAGACCTGGGAAACCGAATTATTTCCTGCTATGATCTCTGCCTCCATAAAACTCCTTTCCTCCTACTCAGACAATGAGGGTCCCCATTATTTATAACCAGGGTTACTCTACTGACTTTCTTTACACCTCTGGAAGCTCCCACAGATTCTCCACTATGTATCTGGTTTGGATTTTGTTCCTCCCTGCCAAAAATGCTTTGACCCTCATACAATTTTAGGACAGGTATCCAATGTCCGTAATACATCACATCTTCCTTTTGGAGAGCCATTTCTCCCTCAAAATGGCCATCATTTGGGCATTAGCTTCTTTTTCCAATCCTTTACATTTCTCAGGAATTTTATAAGGGCCATCTTTATGCCAATGTTTAGAACACTTCAGCTTTAATTTGTGAGAACTCATGCTCTGTCTGGGTTTTTTTTATAAAAACTTTTGTTCTTCTCTCCCACTTCCCATGCTGTCTGTAATTCTTTCTGTTCCTAATTGTCCTTCACTTTTAGATACAAGAAATTGACACAAGAAAACTTAAACTTTGATATGGATGCTTTCCATTCCCATCACAAAATATGAGGATCAGAGGCGGGGGGTGGGGGGGGACCTATTATGGGTCCAATTACTTTGAAAGCAAAGTACAAACTTGAGTTTTTACAAACAACTTGAGATTTCTCAAAACTGAATGCATATTTAGTTCACATATTCAGTACCGTAAACTTGACTCCACCCAACCAAAAACCAACCATGCTGCAGAGAACTTTTGGAAAATAAAATCAAGACCTTCCATTATTTGAACGACCAGGACACATTCCTAAGAGGCACTAAAGTTCAGTTCATTGTCAAGTCACATCCATACCAAGTCAAGGCAGATGCACCCGCTCATCCAGGAAGCCTTCCCACTACCCTTTCCTTGAGAGCATCTGAACCAGACCTAAGTTACCCTGAAATCCAAGGGACACCCTGAGGAGTCTCTTGATTCTCAGGAAAACAAGGCATCTCTTGGTATTTCAGAGCTATCTGCTAAACTAGCAATACCCCCTTAGAGTTGAGATTGCTTTCTGAACATTCCAGAGCCTGCATTCTGGTTTATTACCTATTGGTTATGAGTGAAAAGTGCTCTTTGTGCTCCTTTTTCTCCATCGCTCACTCCATCCCACCTTGATCTCAATCCCCAAGTTGTCTCAGAGATGAAGAGCTTGACTGATACCAAGTGAATCCAAAGAATTCAAACAAAAAACAGGACAGCTTTGCAAGTATAATAAATTTTCTACTGGGAACTGGTTAGCAATTCAAAACATTAACACCAGAAGATATATTTACATGTGTTCACCTAAAATGTACACACATATTCATGATCTGCATCACACAATCCCCATCGTTCCTGCATATTTTATGGAAGCCATGAAAGGCATATCTACTCCATACCATTCATTCCTCATGCTGACCATTCCTATTCTCTGGCATCCACCTGAACTGAAATGCCAAAATTCCACATAAAACACTTACTAAAAGGCCACATGTAAGGCCACAAAATTACATTGATAGTTTCCTGATCGTTTGTTAGATCACTTGTAAGTCCCGTTATTCCAGCATAATGCTAAGCCTGGTGCATATGCACAACACATAGTTATTAATCAATTACAAAACTCTCCTAGAATTGTGTATCTAAAAACTAAGAGGCTTCATTAAGTCAGACATTTAGGCTTAACAGATATGTGTTTTTTCTTAAGGAAACAGACCCACTGGCCTTCCATTAATTATATCCAAGCCCACTTTTACTTTTCAGGACTTTCCCAGCCAATGGTTGTAGACTAGCAAACAAAGAGCATATAACCAATGAATGCTAGAGCATTTAATAGATGTTGGATTCCAACCTTCCCCCAAATTCCCTGTTTAATTGTTAATGCTGTTATGAAATTTATTACTACTGGTAGAAATGACCTCCATAAATTACTTGAGGCTTGACTAATTGAAATATATGGCTGGGGTATCATATCTGTAATGTATTTGATTTGAGAAGGGTAGCTGTGTTTTGTATCAAACTGGATTTGGCAGTGCACCTCGAGCTTACAAATCTCTGGTGTCAGACTTGTGCTAAAGCGCCATTTGTTTAGGGAAGATTTGAGGAACATGAGTGAGTAGGAAAGAGTAGGTCCAGATGTTCTGCTTAAACCCAGGTGTGGCTCAGTTGGCCTGTTTTGTGATGAGGGATTTTCCAGAGCACAGGAAGCAGCACCTGTATGAGATTACACACAGATTTAAACTCTTTACTGAGTTGACTGCCTTCTGTCTGATCTCTTCCTAATTGTAGTGACTTAGACAGATTTCAGGTGCAATTGGCCAAACGTAGAGACTTTGTTTGCTACTACATACATTGAAAAATATAAAAAGAGCTCGTTTGCCTTTGCTCTCCTTAAATAAAGAAGATCTACTTCCAATGTAATAGAGTCAAAGCTGAGAGCAATGAAAAGATTGAAGCTCACCAAGTCAATAACCTTTTCATTATTATTATATCCTTTCCCTCAAAAAAATATAAAATATGAAATATTTCCTATACAAATCCAATCCCAAGCCAGGGAAATACTGGGAGTGGGAGGTTGGTGGGGGAGGGGGAAGGGGTAAGAAATGGATTGCTAAGCACCCACAATGCTGTGTTGGTATTCGACAGGTTTTGGCTGTAAATTGGTTTGGTATGTGTAGACGACTTTTGGCTGCCTTATTAAAGGAAAATTCTTCTAGTAAAAATACACAGCACTCTTTTTTATATAGTAAACAGATGTCAGCCTTTCATTGTAAAGTATTTTTGATTCACTAGATGTCAAATATTACTTTAACAGACAGTTCCTGTCTACAAAGAATACTTAACATTTGTAAGATTAAACAGTGACTCAAAAGGGTTTAACAGCTGATGAGGCACCATTCAAACAAATGGCTTTGAAAATCCGCACTTACACTTTAAAGATGACCTCTGTGAGTTAAAGTCTTGTGCATGATTTTGCAGTGATTAAAAACCTTGCAGTTAAAGGTGTTTACCCAACAAAGCTGTCCTCCCTTAAGTCTGTTGGGCCTTCATTACCTGCTGATTCCTCTTTTGTTACTACAGTTTTCTCGATGTAGAGTGATTTTCTGAGGTCAAAGGATGTGCCAAGGACTACAAAAGGAAGTCTTGGTTATCTAACCTCTTACCATTAGATGTTCTTTGATGGAGTACATGTCTATATATGTTTTGAAGAAATCTTCCTAATTCAAAGTTATTTGCTTCCTACCAAAAGTGTTTAATTCAAGTGGTATAATACAAACCTGGATGGTTTCATGGACTTAGAAGCATGTTAGGGGACACCTCAGTGGCTCAGTTGGCTCAGCATCTGCCTTTGGCTCAGATCATGATCTCAGGGTCCTGGGATCAAGCCCCAAGTCAGGCTCCCTACTCCTTGGGGAGTCTGCTTCTCCCTCTCCTTTTGTACCTCCCCCTGCTCGTGCTTTCTCTCTCAAATAAATAAAATCTTAAAAAAAAAAGAAGCATCTTGGTAGTATGCCTCCCAAAAGTGAACTACTTTGCAAGTTCTCACATCCCTTTAACAGCATCAAACTCCTCTGTCTATGTCTGCCAACTACTCCTCAGTCTGCACAGTGAGTCATGTGGCATTTTATCCTCCTACTATCCAAAGTGATCAGCTCCTATGACAGGGGAAGGAGCTGAGGTTGGGCCAGAAGACAGACCAGCTCACAACTAGTAAATAGTGGACCAGGTCTCAAACCCAGGGTATTTTTTTTTTAAGATTTTATTTATTTATTTGACAGACAAGAGAGAGAGAGATCACAAGTAGGCAGAGAGGCCAGGCAGAGAGAGAAAGGGGGAAGCAGGCTCCCTGCTGAGCAGAGAGCCCGATGCGGGGCTCGATTTCAGGACCCTGAGATCATGACCTGAGCCGAAGGCAGAGGCCTTAACCCGCTGAGCCACCCAGGCGCCCCAGGGTATTTTAATGTAGGCAAATGCCAACATATTTCCTAGTCTCTGACCAGGAATGCTCTTTAACCATTCTACATCTTAAAAGTTACTAGTGTATTTAAACATTTGCTGTGTCTTACAGTTGCTAGCATGATCTTTGTTCAAGGTAGCCTATTTAGGGAGAATGTTTGTAATGGACTGAATGATGACCCCCAAAAAAGATATGTTCATGTCGTAACCCCTGGAAACTGTGAATGTGAGCTTATTTGGAAAAAAGATCTTTGTAACTGTAATTAAATCAAGGACCTTGAGATGAGATTATCCTGTATTATCCAAGCGGGCCTTAAATCCAATGACAAGGGTCCTTATGAGAGATAGAAACACACACACACACACACACACACACACACACACACAGAGAGAGAGAGAGAGAGAGAGAGAGAAAGAGAGAGAGAGAGAGAAGCCCATGTGAAGACAAGGCAGAGATCAGAGTCATGCAGCCATAAGCCAGGAAAGCCTGGAGCCACCAGAAGCTGGAAGATGCAAGGAAGGATTCTTCCTGGAGCCTTTGGAGGGAGCGTGGCCCTGGTAACATTTTGATTTCAGACTTCTGGCCTCCAGAATGGTGAGGAAATAAATTTTTCTAGTTACCCAGTTTGTGGCAATTTGACATTATAGTATGTTAGCATTTTAAAAATGTAACTAAATTAAATGCTTTGTGAGTTACTTCATCCAAGAAGATATGCAGGCTTCCTTTTGGAAAAGTTCTAGATGAACCCAGAGGTGAAAAGGTGTGTTTCTTGTTATGCCTGGAAGAGTCACATGGTTTCTGCTGCTAATGGACTCGTGAAAACTCCAGAGTCACAGAATCGCCCAGCGCCTAAATTCACAGCCAAGCTCCGTGGGCAGAAGGGAGAATGGGTGCATGGGGGTGGGCTGGGGAGGAAAAGAGCAGATCTTCAGCCCTAGAAAACAATGCAAAACTCAGTCTGACTCTTGGCGGGGTAATCCCCTCATACTGACCACACACACGGGCAGTACACTAACGAATTATAAAACACCAGGAAATTAAAGTCTCTTAATCATGAGGTAGCTGAGCACATCAGAGCACATTGGAGAGCACATCAGAGTCACTGCATACATGTAGTTAGCTCTGGGGAGTTTGGATCTAGTCCTTCTGAACACACAAAGGGCTCTGACCCTCCTACAGCAGTGACATTTAGTGGCCATTCCCGTCACTGCACCATGAGGAGCAATTGATGAAACACAAAGGCATTTCTTAGGAAATACAAGTGGCTGGTATTTTTTAACACGTTGATGCAGCTGTGATGATCCAGACATTCCACTAATTTCCGCCAAATATTTTTGCTGGTTGTCTTT
>JAQQSY010002762.1:0-13449 GCA_028646535.1 Procyon lotor
CCCATCACTGCCCTGACAAGACCACCTGCCCTGGCCCTCCCTGTGGCCTTATCAACTTTCCTAGCCCTCAGGAGCCAGCAGAAGAGGCCCCTCCTCTGCGCGGGCCTGTCACCATGTGACGGCCCAGCAGGGTGATTTTTTCCCCTCCATCTTTCTTCTGAGGCCAGGAGCCCTCTGTAACCTTGTGCCTGGCACACACTGGGTGTGTGGACCTGGACCTCTCCACTCCAGCCCCCACCCTCGGACAGCTGCAGCAGCCTTCACTTCCTCTCTGGTGCCCAATTCCATTTTCCATGTACGGTCTTTCCAAGGCCAACTCTGATGGTGCTACTCCCCTGCTTCAAACCCTGCAGGTGCGCCCCCCGCCCCCACTCTTGGGACCAAGAGCTAAATCTCTGCTGTAGCCTCAGGTCTTGGATGGTCTGACCCCACCTCCTGCCCAGACTCATGTCACCATCTCACCTTCCTTGCCCTGCCTCAGTGGCCCTCGCTTTCTTGAAGCTTCTTGTGGGCCAAGCTTCCTCCCACCAGAGGATCACCACGTTTGCTGGTGATCTGGTTTCTGCCAGAAACATGCTCTACCCAATACCACCCAGGAAACACTCTGCCATCCACTCAGTATATATCTGCTTCTTCCGGGAGGCCTTCTCCAACCTATCATCTTGGCCACATCCCCATCTTAGGGCTCCACGGCCCCCTTTAGGGCTACACCTTGCAGCCCCTGCGTTTTGTTGGTTGTTTGCCCGGCATCCGCCTCTCCAAGATGGCAGGCACAACATGTTGGTTTTACTCATCCCTGGAACCCATGCTCCCAGACCGCCAGGTTCAGAGACCTGGTCCTAAGAACATCCTGAGCCCAGAACAGAATAACCTGTAGTGGGCACCTGAGTCTGACACCAGCTGCCTCCCCACTGCGAGTGCAGGACATGAGTGCAGCAGGTGGATGAGAAAGAGTGAGTGAGTGTGGGTGAGTTTTAACGTGAAGCTCATGCAGAGGCCCCAGGTGGGGCAGGAGGAGGAAGATGTGAATGGACGCCCCATCACAGGGGCTCAGGTTTTGGAAGAAGGAGAAAGAAAGTGTGTGGGGAAGCAGGAGGGAGACGTGCAAAGCTGGGAGAGAAGGAGCCAGCATTTGGGCTCCTAAAGGGGCAGTCACTTGGGGCCAGACACGTTATTTTTTGTGGAAAGTCTCCCCAGTTCCTTCCAGAGCCGAGGCCCTGTCTGCCTGCTGGAGCCAGTGCTAATCAAACACACCTCAGGGCTCTCACAGTGGCCCGAGCGGGGTGGCCAGCTGGACTCTACCCCCAGGCCTGCTGCCTGGACCCCGGGCCCTTGAGAATCCTAGTCTCCCTCCTGGAGCCAGACGCCCTCCTGCCCAGGCAAGGGAGTGATTCCCAGAGTCTCCAAGGTTAAGGTTGAAGACTCCACGTTCTGGATCCATTTTCCCGGTCAGGACCCAAACGTAAGGCCATAAAAGCACATGAATTGGGAGCCCCTGGCCCTAGCCCTGGGAGTTGCCCACACGGCAGACATGAGACAAGCATAGCCATCCACTCTGGAGACCGAAGATCCAGCCAGGTGGGAATTCCATCTTAGAGACCTCGGCTCCAGCTCCCACCCCTGACACCTGCCCTGGTCCTCCTCCTCCCCCTGCCACGCTCTGAAAGCAGGAATTCCAGAAAGAGCAGTAGGATCTTTGGAGAGGAGCTACCCCTCCCTATAGTCACAAAGAATCTGGCTGCAGACACAAGTAAAACTACAAGATGCAGGGGCCTCTTGGCCTGATGTGTGACCACGGCCCAGAGCCTGGTGGCTGTGAGTCAGGGACAGACCCAGCCATCTTCTGACGCTTAGGCCCAGTGTCTGCTTCTCAGCTGCCCGCCTGTGTCCCGGCCCGTCCTTGCCGGCCCGCCTCAGGCTGTCCCTGTTCTCGGTCAGCGGTTCATCCCGCCTTACCACGGTTGCCAGGCTGGGAATGTGTTTGACCGAATTCTCGACCTCCTCTTCGGTCACCTCGACCAGCGTGCAGTTCTCGTCCTCCGATGGCAACGGCTCCGCCCCGTGCCTCGTGACCCAGGGGTGCAGCTTCAACGAATGATAGGAGGGGTGAGGGGCAGGCAACTGGCTTCCAGAGGCCGGAGAGCGACACCGAGGCCCTGCCAGCGAGCAGAGCCAGGGAGGGAATGCGGGAGGGCAGAGGTGGCGGCCTGAGGTCAGGCATGCAAGAGAACTGGCAAGCCAGGCAGAGGGTGAGGGGTGAGCGAGATGCAAGGAAACGTGGAAAAGACGGAGAGACAGAGAATGGGAGGGAGCCACCAGGCCGGGATGTGTACCGGACGGCATTCTCCATCCAGCCCGGGTCTTGGCAGAAGTGACCAGAACTGGTTATCTGCCTTGTCTGGTTGCCCAAGGAACACCCATCACCCCTCAGCAACCTTCCCTGATGCCCCTAGAAGGCCCCTAGAAGGTCAGAGCAAACAGACCCTCCCCATTTCATTGAAGGGGAAAGAGAGGCTCAGGGAGGCACAGTGAGACCAGTTAGAAGGATACAATCAGGAGAGGATGCAGGCAGGGATCTGCCCCACCTCGCCACCACTCCTGAGGTCCAAGTCCTTATCTGTAACCATCTGGCCTCCCTCTTCTCAAATGCTGGTTAGCTAGATGCTTAGGAGTTCCTGAAGCAAACCTCTGGATTTCTTAAAGAGTCAGGTGTATGCACATGGCATTGGTCAGGGTGTAGGGGGTGTACAAGGCTCTCTCCTAACAGTGCCTTCTGCAGGGGATGGCATTCAGCAGACCAGGGACCAGGTGTTAAACTGTTCACTAATTTCCTCTCACCCTCACTGAGATTTTTCAAAGGGATGGGCAGGGTCAAGGAAAGGATCCGGGACTTCGGCAGCCGGGGCATGGAGCACACAGAGACCCCAATCGAGTCTCATCCAGGGAGGGTGAATGCCATCAGCCCAAGCCAATTGGAGCGAGCACTAGCTGCCCCACTAGCAGCAGATCCCACTTCCACAATCACAGTTAACCACAAATCCAAATTCTCCTCCCCAACCCCACCACCACCAGCCCTCAGCAGCCCAGAGGCCCAGGGCATGGGAGGGTGACAGTGCCAAGAAGGGTGCAGCGCTGTGGACAGGAAGGCGTGGGGCCTGGTCGAGGCAGGGTTGAGCCAAACAATTCCAAGCAGAGGGCACAGGCCTGGCCCCCGGTGCACACGCCATGGAGAGTGGTGGCCCTCAGGTACCTTGATTTCTGGCACCACGATCCTTGATTCCGGGTTCTTGTCCAACATGCGGGTGATCAGGTCCTTCAAGTCCTCAGCTATGTCAGGCCTGGGGGTGGAAGACACATCAAGGGTGGGAAACACATGCAGGACCACCAAGGGCTTGGAGAGGAAGAATGAGTTGGGACAGACAGGCAATACTCACTGATCTGGAAATTCCAGGGCCTGACTTTTGATCTTACTGTGTAAACACATGATCCGCTCGTCCATGAACGGGCACTGCAAAGAGAGGTCGGGGACAGAGTGGCTGTCAATGGCTGTCACATCAGTCCTGCCCAGGCTGGCGTCACTCCACGTGGGTCACAGCAGAGAATAAATGCCCGGGAGCCCACTCTAGCGAGGGAGCAGTTCCCATGCCCACAAGAACCAGGGATGTCTTCTAGAAGGGCTAGAGCCCCTCCCAACCACACTGTGGCTTTCCGCTATAGCTGTGCTTTACTTGACTTACTTATACAAAAGCAAAGACTCCTCTTCACCCCCCTGCTGGGTGAACAATAATAATACTAAGAATAATACCTAAGATGTAGAAGCAACAGCAGTGATTCGTGAGGCCTTAAGCTGGGCCAGGCCCTGGACTGAGGTTTTGGTTTCTCAGGACCAGTCTCCACTGGCTGTTCCCTCTGCCTGGAATGTTCTTCCCACCAACAACTGCATGGCTCATTTTCTCCCATCATTCAGGTGTCTGACCAAAGCTCACCTTCTCAGGGAGGCCTTCCTGAGCCCCTGTCTAAAGCAGACCACCCCGCACCTACTGCCATGTGATTTCTCCTCAGAGCACCAATCCCTGACATTATCCCTGACGTTATGTCACATTCGTTTACTATTTAGCTCCTGCAGGGGAACATCAGCTTCAAGAGGGCAGGGATTGCTGCCTGTCTTGCTTCTTGCCATTTCTCAAGTACCCAGGAACACCCCTGGTGCAAAGCAGGGGTTTGATAAATACTTGTTGAATTAATGAATGCTTGAATTATTTCTGGTGATCCTCTCAGAGCCTTAAGAAATCATAAATATTCCTCTCATGTTGGGGTGCCTGGGTGGCTCTGTGGGTTGAAGCCTCTGCCTTCAGCTCAGGTCATGATCTCAGGGTCCTGGGATCGAGCCCCAAATCCGGGCTCTCTGCTCAGGGGGGAGCCTGCTTCCTCCTCTCTTTCTGCCTACTTATGATCTCTCTCTCTGTCAAATAAATAAAATCTTAAAAAAATATATTCCTCTCATTTTACAGAAGAGAAAAACAGAAGCTCAGAGAGATGACATGTCCTGGGAAGCGTGAAGCTGGGATTTAGCCCACATTGGGCTGACTCTGAAGCCCGTTCACGCGCCACCTCCCAGGATACAAATCAGTGTTTCTCACTTGGTGGTGGAACGAACCAGGAGGAGCTCAGGTACGGTGCTGGAAAAGGAATCTTTATGTGGGGTGCTCAGAAGGTAGAAAAAAAGTCACAGAATGCGACCTGGTCCTCTCCTGTCCAAGGAAAATTCTTTCATTAAGAGCAATAACTCGAGATAAGAGTTTGGGTTGCACAGGTGTACCCATTAGACAGAACTCATTACCCAGTACACTTCAGATCTGTACGCTTCATTATATGTCAATTTTACCCCAAAAGGAAAAAAAAAAAAAGAACCACAAACAAACACTGAGCTCTAGCTAATGACTACATTCTGAAGCATCTGAAAGGAAGTGTAGAGATGTTAGCAACTTACTCTGGCATGTGTAAAAAAAAATAAGACAGGTTGAAGATGGACAGACTTGTGATAAAGCCAATACAGTGAAATGTTTATGGCAGAAACAGCTGGTGGCTGTGTGGGTGTTTCCTGTAGTTATTTCAACTTTTTATGTGATTGAAAATTTCATCATATATTGGCGGGGAGGACATTATAAACCTCGAGACCGGTTTCTTAAGCTTTCCTCCATAAAAGCACAAGTTCATGAAAAGGAAAAATCTGTGGTTTTATTGCTCACATAACTATTGTGAACTTCAAAATTAAAAACTGAAGTTCCTAAGCATCGATAATAAAAGACCACAACAAAAGAACAACGACAGAGAGAGGAGACCGCATTGCCTAAACCAATAATGCCAAATGGATTTTCACCTCCACTCCAATTCTGTCCCCCCAACAACAGCTTCTGGGAACACACTGGGCTGAGAAGAACACCCCTGGGCTCAGGAAGAAAGAGTGCCAGCGGCTACTGATTTGTGATGTCTGTCTGGGGAAGCAGAGTGGGGAGAGAGGTAGCCCATTCGTTGTCCTTGCACCAAATCCATCAACTATTTACAACCTCTAGAGATTCTGCCAATCCTCCCGTGTTAATAGGTCCTTTTCCACAGATAAGACTATTCTACACAGGTAAGCACATTTGGAAAGGCTTCTTTTTTTCACATTCAGGTCTAACTGTGGGAATAAAACGGTAAACTCAGTGACTAAGTACTGTCTCCCTGCAAGGGTAACTATTAACCCACGGGGGCTGGCCAGGAACACTCAGCAGACAGGACACCCCACACCGTTACCTGGCCAAACACAAAGCAGTACAGCGTCACTCCCATGGCCCAAACATCCAAAGCCTACAAAAAAAAAAGAGAGCTTCGTGTAAGGGGACAAGGGGCAGCGAAGAGCGTCTGCTTCTGCGCAGCCAAAAATCAGATCCTCCAGTTTTCCTCTGAGACACCACCCAGTTCTGACTACAATCCTGCTCCCGGCCTCTGGGTGAGCACATGACCCAAGCCTGGCCAATGAGAGCACCACTTTCCCCCCCAGCCACAATGATTGGCTCACGGATGGGCACATGACCCAGGCTGAGCCAATCAGAGCCAACGCCGAGGTTTTTGCGAGGGCTCCTCAGAAAGAGGAATGCTCATTCTACTGAGCTTGGTGAGCTGATAGGAAGGAGCTTGAAACTGCTATGGGTACCCACCCACCTGGACAGGAAACCAATTCAAGAAAATGGCTGAAAGATGGAGAGATGAATTCCTGTGTGAATCCTGGTATCTAGCCAAACCGGACGCCACTCTTCATCTACATGATCCAATGGATTCGTTGTTTAAGCCAGTTTGGGTGGGATTTCTGCCACTTAAAGGGAAAGCACCCGAACACAGGCAGAACTCAGCATCTCAGAACGCAGAACTCAGCATCTACACCTACCTTGCCAGAGAAGATCTTCCGGGTCTCCGAGAGCGACTCGGGCGCCATGAAGGCGGGTGTGCCCACGGTGTTAGAGAGGAGTGCGTCACTGCCCTTGAACTCGTTGCTCACACCGAAGTCGGCAATCTTGATGTGCCCATCTTCTCCCACCAGCAGGTTGGAAGGTTTGATGTCCCGGTGGATGATCTTCTGGTAGTGTACTGGAGGTGGGGTGGACACCAGATGGGAGAGAGGGGGCAGGAAAACCATGTGAGGTGATCCGCGTAGCCTCCCAGAGCCCAGAAACACAGACATGGACCCCAGTGCTTTTCCATGGCCCCCAAGCCCTTCCCGGCCTTAACCCTCCCACACCTACATACCCCCAGCTTTGGAAGATAAGGGTGGGGGGAAGTGTGTTTTAGGAAGTTACCTCATCTTAAAATGAAGGAGTGAAACATTGACAATAATGGTAACCACCTGCTCTAGTCTAAGTCATGGGGGACAACAGTCCCTGGAGAGTTTTTGTTGAGCCTGGCTGGCTTCCAGCAAGAAGCCTCATGACTTGTGACACAAACATATTTTCATTTACTAATGCTAACACTCAACCTGTTCGCCATACCAACAATGACTGGAACAGGTCCAATGGAAGTGTGGACCACAAAGTAGGACTGGGGATTTAACTTGTTCCTGCGTGGATGTCAACCCATGGGAGAGGACATGGTCTCTTCCTATGGTCTGGAAGGTCCAACTGCATTTCTTTGCTGGTGGTGGTGACCACAAAGATGATACCAGTAATCGGGGTACCAGCTCCATTTGTTGAGTGACCCACTGGGGCCTAGCCCCATATTAAGTGCTTCCCATTTTCCCCATTTAAATCTCCCAGCAATCCTATGTGATGGGCAAGGGGAAGAGACAAAATGTTTTACAACCAGAAGCAGAAAGGACACCTGTCAGTCAGAACGACGTATGTACTGGCTGATTTCCACCCTGGTGAGAGACACTTCATTCCCATTTTACAGATGAGAAAACTAAGGTAACAGGAGATTAACAGGATCCCCATCCCAGGGTTGCTGGGAATAAGGGACAATGCAAATAAAGCCCCTAACGGTGCCTCGTATACACAAAGTCCTGAGGAAAACAGTCATTATCAATATGGCTCTTAATTTTTGTGGCAGGAAGAAGGGTTTCTGTTCATCAGGAGCATGGCTTTCTGCAGCTCTCCAAGACTGCGTCTTTTTCCCACCCACCTGCTGCTTGCACTCCAGGAGGGAAATTCCACTTTCCCACTTGCCATCCGCTAGCTGGGATGCTAACCACCCCCGGGTGAGAATCCTCCCACAGGCCCCTGCTTACGGTACTCTATGCCTTTGATCAGGTCCTGGAAGTAGAAACGGGCCTGGTCTTCCGAGAGTGGTTTGAGGGTGGGCACTTCCATCACAGGCCTGGAAGGTCAACACACACATGAAAAGCAAACCAGACATACTGGCCTTCACCCTCTTTTACCAGCAGAACCAAGCACAGCCTCCCTTGAGAAGCTCTGCAGCTTGAAAAGTTTCAGGCATCATACCTTCCAGCAAAATGGGATACTCACCCTTGGTTGACCAGTTCAAACACTGTAGGGAAGAGAAGGGAGTGAACTATTACATTGGGAAATTGGAAATTCATCTTCCTCCTCCTCCCCAATCACCCATAGGAACACCAAGAAACACAGAAACTAGTACTGGGGCTGGGGAAAGGAACAATCCACTGAACCAAAGCTGGTCAAGGTCCAGCAAGGTCCTCCCCAGTCTGGCTGTACTTCTAGTCCTCAAAAGAGTCAAGGACCCCCTGGCCAGGGAAAACAGAGCAGAGAGACAGGAGACAGGCGGGAATGGCTCATGGGCTCCTTTCTTCTCTCCACTTATACCTTAGAGATTCCAGGGATACGACTGATCCAGGGATCAGTTCGTATCCAGGGATACGAACTATGCCCTCTTAGTCACACCCAGGTCCTGAGCCACCTGATGCCAAAGAACAGGTCTATGGGGACACAACCCGACATCTGTTTACTTAGGCACAAAGAAGGAGTCCTAGAGATCTTCAGAACCCGAGGAAAGTTTTGATTCCAGAAACACCAAGAACATGTTTCAACAGTCCCTCCCACGTCCTCCATATTGCCAGGCTGTGTCAGGCCACAGACCGAGAACGCTTATAGATTCTTCCAGCTCCTCAATGCTCGGTGGTCAGCTGGGCCTCAGACTGTTTCCCGTGACTCTCAATCCAAAACAAGACTTGAAGCGGGGGGGTAGGTGGAGATTTCCTCAGCACCTCAAAGGCCAACTCATCCCACGGACTCCTAAACAGGGCCTTTTCTTGACACATTCATGCACGACATGTAAATGCCTCCCACCGTGCCGGCTCCTTCCCAGCCCTCTATGTGCGGGGAACCCCTGCTCCAAACCACCAAGGCTCAGATAAGCTGTGTCCAGGGAATGTATAGCCTTTTGTTGTTCTTGTTCGGGTTTTTTGTTTGTTTTGTTCTCTGCATTTTTAAAAATTGAGGTTGAAGTTTCCTAACATAAAGTTAACTATTTTTAAAATTTACAATTCAGTAGCACTTAGTAATCACGATGCTATGCGACTATTGCCTCTACTTAGTCCCAGAAAATTTTCACCCCCTCAAAAAAAACAAAACAAAAAAACCCATGCCCGTGAGCAGTCAGTCCCCTCTCTCCAGGACCCCGGCACCCACTAATCTGATTTCTCTTTCTGTGGATTTGCCTGTTTTGGACATTTCATGTACATGGAGTCATACGCTACGCAACCTTTTGTGACTGGCTTTTTCACTTAGCACCGTGTTTTCAAGGTTCATTCACGTTGAAGCATCAATGATCACTTCATTCCTTTTTATGGCTGAATATTATTCCACCGTGAGGATATGCCACATTTTGTGTAGCATTCATTAGCTAATGAACATCTGGGCTGTTTCCACGTTTTGGCTACCGTGAATAGTGCTGCTGTGAACATTCACATACATGCCTTACTGTCATAAGTACTTGTGTGAATATCTGTTTTCAGGTTTTGGGGGGTATATACCTAAGAGTGGAATTACTGGGTCACGCCGAATAATTATTTTAATTTTGTCCTGCTTGGACAAACATAACTGGGAACATGAAGCTATCCTTTAGGAAGTGAAAAATGCACACAGTGAATTTCAAAATCAAGCGGAGAATAACTTTGGAGCTGTCTGTTTTTCTAAAATCATCTACCCACACGGGAGTTTCTTTTTTTTTTTTTTTTTTTATCTTTTTCACATTGTAGTTTCTTATAGAAGAAACCAAAAAGATTGTTTCAAAGATCTCCAAGGGCTAAGCTGGCCGAGGGACAAGACCTGGCTCCTCAGATAAAAAGACCGGAAAAGGAACTAACTCCCCCGGGGCCCCTCCCTGTCTTCAGGTTCATCAACCAGTGTTGGGCAAACCCACCATGGCAGCTCTGCCATGGCTTCAGGCTGTGGTTAGAAGCAAAAAGCACTGAAGGGAAGGTTTCCATAGACAGGAGCTCTGGTCCTTTCAGTTCTGGCCTACCCCACCTTGGTCGTGGAAGACTTAACTTTCAAGAGCTACTTCTGAATTTCTGTGCTTCCTCCCCAACACAGGCACTTGGTTGGCATGGAGGAAACTAGCCTATTGAAACAAGTCTGTTTTCAGTCACTAATAGCTTAACCCCCTCCTGAAGTTTTTAGCCTCTAGAAATAACTATGTGTTCCATGCTCTTGGAGGTCAGGCCTGCAGTTGTAGGACCCTTGCTGAGACCTGCTACCCAGCCTCACACATTACCCTGTCTGTCCTCGACACATGTCTGCGGCTAAAAATTAAAATATAACCCTGTCAGGATTTTCAAAACCACTAGTATCCCACACCAAAAGTCAGGCTGGCTCCCTTCGACACTGCTGCCTCAGAGAAGAAAAACCTCTGTCCATGGAGCTGCCCGGGTCAAATGGCTTAGGAAACAACCCTTTCAAGCTTGGGTCAGGTTCTTTTTAAACTCATCTGACTCCTCTCAATGGCTCCCTACTTGCTCACAGTAAAAGGCTAAGTCTTACAATGGTGTAAAGTGTCCTCTGCCCTCTGGTCCCCACTGTCTTGCACAAATGTCACCTCGGTGAGGCATCTCAAGGAGCCACTCTATCTCCCAGTCCCCCAAACTGGAACTGCTTACTGGCTCCCAACCCTGCTCAGGTTTGCTTTTTTCCCACGGGGTCGTCACCCTCAAAGGCTAAGAGTAATACTTAAGTACCGAGGGTGTCTGCCTGTCCCTATTAGAGGGATAAAGTGCCCTGACAGCAGGGAGTTCTTTTTGGTTTCTTGATAAACCTAGAACAGGGCTTGACAAACTAAAATGTTTGTTGAATGAACAACTATCCTCCTCAGAAATAGCCCAAAGCCATGCAGAGTCTGGTCAGGAGTCCCAAGTGAGCACATTATGCTGGGAATGCCATTCTGGGCCAAAAATTATCTTTTACAGTTTAGGATTTCTGCTGTAGCCCCTCAAACGTCACTCATCGGCCCACCATGATTATCATCAGGCCATATCTATATACCACATAAACTATTATTTATTTCATATTTTTCTTTAACTTGACTCAATTTTTAAAATTTTTAGCCTTATCCTAGGTAATGACATCCAAGAAATCATGAGTTTAGTGTGCTGCTTTAATTTTCTCCTATACAATGATAAATTAAATCTAAAAAAAATTTGTAACTGTCTATCCATGTACCACCTAAAATCATCTCATATATTTAAAGTGGTGGTGGTACCACATTTTGAGAAACATTGCAAGTCTGTATAGTTCACATTTTTATAATGTTTCTTTCTCATGTAATTTTTTAAAGTTAACCTATATAGGGGCACCTGGGTGGCTCAGTCAGTTAAGCGTCTACCTTCAGCTCAGGTCATGATCCCAGGGTCCTGGGACCAAGCCTTGCTTCTCCCTCTCTCTGTGCCTCCCCTTGCTCCCTCCTCTCTCTCTCAAAAAATAAATAAAATCTTAAAGAAAAAAATAAAGTTAACATGTCTGATGTTATTTGCTGTGTAGCTTCTAAACTGTTTTTATAGGAAGATTTTATAAGTTCTAAAATTTACAAACCAGCAAAAAAAAAAAAAAAAGAGTTCTATAATTTGAACATGGAGTGCACATTAGATGCTCTTAGGGAACTGGCATTAACTTTTTCAGATGTAATAATGGTATTGTGACCACACAGGAAAGTGTCCCTACGTGAAATGCACACTGAAGTACTCGGGGGCTAAAGTATCAAGGTGCCTGCTACTTGACATTTTGGATACTTCAGCAAAAAAACCCACAGAAATGGATGGGTGGGTGGCTAGACCAAATAGAGCAAATCTGACAAAAAAATTATTAACTGTTGAATCTGGGTGGTAGGTATACAGGTACTAACTGTACCATTCTTTTAACTTTCCTGTAGGCTTAACATAGTCATAATAAAAACCTGGGGCAGGGAAGAGGAGGGGGGAATGAAAAATTAAAATGTCCTAAGCTACAACACAACACATCCTTGGAACTGAACCATAGCAACTATTTAAGGAGAAAATGAGCTCTGAGCTGTTTTCAAACCAGACCCCAGATAATCACTCCTTGTGCAACAAAGGATCATCCCTGTGTGCATCCAGGAGACTTCTGGATTCCAGGCTGGGCTTGTGCCCACTCCCCTCACCTCCTTGATACCCTTCCCGCCTGTCATCTGTACCCACTCGAAATGTACAGGCTCACTGGAATGCCCACCCATGCCATATTGCAAGGACACGTGACCTGTCAATCATGCATTCCTGGGCCCAACAGTCTGCTCTCCGGTTTTGAATTAGTCCTGCCCTTCGTTCCTTTATCAGTACCTACGCTCAGAGCTGACAGAGGGCTATCCCGTGTCCTCCCCAGTTTTTAAAAATCAAGTCTCTGAGGGCATGCCTGAGTCCTTTCATTTCTTTGTGCAGTGCTGCACAACTCCAAGGCTGCAAATGCTCACTGTGGCCATGGGCTCTCCACCCTCATCCCCATCCCCTTTCCCTGATTTGCTCTATCCCGGCCACACTAAGCTCTCACCAGCCTCAGGGCCTTTGCACCTGCTGTTCCCTTCACCGGGAATGGTCTTCCCCACATATAACAGGACTGTCTTTGACATTCAGGTGCCAAATCACCATCTCATATGCGAAGCGGCCCCTCAATCCCTCTCTCTCAGGTCATCCTATTTAACCTTCTTCAGAGGATCTATGTGAAGGTAACCGGTTTATTTAGTCATTGACTATCTGTGTTCCCTGACTAGAATGTCAGCTTCCCAAGAGCGGGAGCCTCACCATTCTCACTCACTGCTGCATTCTTAGTGCCTAGAACATAACCAGCATTAGCATGTGCTCAATAAATATTTGCAAGTGAATGAATAGGACCTGCAGAGAAAGTGCCGGAAGCACTCCCTTCCACCTCCTGCTTCAAACCAGGGCTGCAGTCTCACGGTGGGGCCCGGCTTTGGCAGGAGATGCCAGGGACAGGGAATGCTCGAGAGGACCCCTGGGCTTTGGCAGGTGCAGCTCCTGAGCCAGGGCAGCGGACAGCAAGGGCTCTCTTACCCATGTACAGATGGTCCTCATTGGGGTCATCCAGGACCTGTTGGCACAGCCACACGGAACAGGCCGGAGATGAGGAGCAGGGGAGAGGAAGAGAGAGAAAGGATATGAGCAGAGAGGAAGCAGCATCCACATGACTGCATTTGCCAACGGGAGGGCAGTGCTTTCCACCGGTTTTCCTGGTTAAGATGAAGGGCACAGGAAAAAACCCAGTGTGTGCAATCCAAACGGCCATCTGGAAGACAGGCACCTTCTAGCCCAATCCTCAAGGGCCCAAAACACCTAAAAAAGAGGTTACAAAAAGGAGGGGCAAATTCCTCCCCTGGGAAACGGGGGCACCCGGCTGGCTCAGTCCGTCGAGCAAGCAACTCTTGATCTCAGGGTCGTGAGTTTGAGCCCCACATTGAGAGATTACTCAAAAACAAAAA
>JAQQSY010002763.1:0-13448 GCA_028646535.1 Procyon lotor
CCCCCTCCCCCTCTTTCTTCTCTCTTTTTTTAAAAAAAATTTTATCTATTTATTTATTTTTAAAGATTTATTTATTTACTTATTTGACATAGAGGGAGAGATCACAAGTAGGCAGAGAAGCAGGCAGAGAGAGAGGGGGAAGCAGGCTCCCTGCTGAGCAGAGAGCCCGATGTGGGGCTCGATCCCAGGACCCTGAGACCATGACCTGAGCCGAAGGCAGAGGCTTAACCCACTGAGCCACTCCAGAGCCCCTCCTTCTTCTTTCTTGAGCTCTGACCTGCTGTGCTTCCTGATGGAATATGATGACAATTGTACCATAGCACATGTGACAATGTCTTGCCATAAAAGTTTAAAACTCGTCCAGTCACAAGGGGAGAAGCAATTAAGACACTGGCTCCATCTCTTCAAAAATGTCAATGCCACGGAAGACCAAACAAGGTCTGGGGACTATCTTGGATTAAAGAAGACTAAAATCAATGGGTGGCCCAGGGGAGTAAGGGGTGCACTTGTGATGAGCGCCAATGTTGAATGGAGGTGCTGAATCACTATATTGTCCCCTTGAAACTACGATTACACTCTAGGTTAACCACCTGAAATTTAAATAAAAACTTAAAAAAATAAAATCAATGGGTGATCCCAATGTGGCCCTGATATTATGAACAGGAATAATAAATTATAATAAATAATAATTTAATAATAATAATAAAATAAATAATAACAAATAAGTTCTTCTTGAATAGGAACAATAAATTCGATGATATTAGTGTATCACTGTTACATGTCTTGGGTCTCTTTTTCTTTTTATTTTCTCCCCACAGGCTTGTTAGCCAACAGCATTTCTTCTTTATGCCATCTCTTTTATTTTTTGTTTTGGTTTTGGTTTCATTTTGTTTTTGTTTATTCCATTTCTTAAGGGCAGCTGACTTTTCCTTACTAACTGGAAAAGCTCAATATGTGTTCAGAAAACAGCCCTGAGAAGTGTGTTGTAAATGTTGCTCTAGTTTATCATTTGCTGTACTGAAGTTTTTTGTTTTGTTTTGTTTTTAAAGATTTTATTTATTTGACAGAGAGAAACACAGCGAGAGAGGGAACACAAGCAGAGGGAATGGTAGCGGGAGAAGCAGGCTTCCTGCCGAGCAGGGAGCCCGATGCGGGGCTCGATCCCAGGCCCCTGGGATCATGACCTGAGCCGAAGGCAGACGCTTAACGACTGAGCCACCCAGGTGCGCCTGTACTGAAGTTTTTTTAATTTTAGGAGCCTAACCTATCCATCATTTTCAGTCACTTCTATAATTTTACCTTTTACTGTCGTCCTTTAAAATCCTCCTCCAACAAGGGGCTGTAGTAATTCTACAGTGGGGAAGTCTCGCAGACACCGCTTTCAACCAAATGATCAAGGTCAGCATCACCAGTGAGTCGTGCTGCCATGGGTCACGTAAATCCTGATGTGATGCAATGATAAGGACACTTCACCATTGTCTCATTCTTTCCCCAAACCCCAAATCTCAGTCTAATCATGAGATGACATCAAACAAACCCAAAGTAAGGGACATTCTAGAGAATACTGACCAGTACTCCTCAAAGCTTTCAAGGTCACACAATTCAAGGAAAACACTAAGACACTGGGATAGACCAGGAGAGATGAAGAAGCAGGGCAACTGAGTGCCGTGTGTGTCCTGGAATGGATCCCAGAGCAGAAACGACAACAAAATGACCTGCTGACATCCAAATGAAGTCCGCCATTTTGTGAGTAAGAATGTAATTTCACCGCTTTGTTACCTACGCCATGTTAGGTAAGATGCTAACGTCAGGGGAAGCTGAGTGAAGGATATAGGAAAGCTATTATTTCTGCAACTTTTCTATAAATCTAAAATTTTTCCAAAGTACATAGAATTTGTTTTTTTTTTAAGGAGTTTTGTCTAGGTCTAGGCAGAAAAGCAGAAGGAATAGAAAGAGAAAAACCATCACGGTTCATGGCTATGGGCGGGGGTGTAGGAGGGAGATGGAGGTAGGAAGTAGTTCTGGCTCCTTACAACACATCCATTGGTTGGGGGGAGCGGTTGGGGCAGCAGCAATGGCTTTGGAAAGGTCAACTGAGTCTGAACTCTAAGGAATCCAGTATTTAGGAGACTCTAGTCTTTAGAACTTTGAAGGCTAAAGATTTTGGCTTAGCCTTGATCCTACATGCAGCTGAGGGAGTGGTAAAGATTTTCGTTCTGTGAGTATATGATTACTGGGTACTTCACTTGATTGTGTCCTAATTTACTGATTCCTCACTCCGCCCCAATAAGGTGTCAGCTCCACGAGAGCAAGGACCAAGTCTCTCTTATGGACCACGTCCCCCCAAAACCCAGAGCACCTGGCCTGTAGAAAGAACTCAATAAATACCGGTTGAAAGATCGAGTCTCACTTCCACAACGACTTTTAAGAAGAAATTGTACAAAAGGTTTTTCCCATCCCACCCTTTCCATCTAGTATCAGCCCATGTCAATTAACCTTAACAACTCGGGGCCTTTACCCAGGCTGTTGCTTCAGCCAGGTGCACCCTTTTCTGCTGCCAACCTTCTGATTTCAGCATAGATTCCGTTTTCTGAAAGCCTGCCCTTGACACTCCAGGTCTGGGAGAAATTCCTCTTCCTGCTCCTGGACTGTGTCATCGCTGTCAGCTGAACGGCAATGGTGGCTTTATATCCAGCTCCCCCCGTCCCCAGGGGTGGAAGCCGGCCCTCTAGTTCACCACTGGCACACAGAACATCCCAGTACATTCATTAAAAGCCCCAGCCTGTGGCGAGCCAAAGGTAATGCCCCCTGCCACCACCGTGGAATTTGTATCTCTCACCGCTTGAACACGATGACCCCAGGACAGCTCCCATAAGTAACTGCTACCGGTCCAAACTGCAGTTAATGAAGACGTAATATTTGGGGTCCCAAAGTGTGCGTGTTTGTTTTTTAATCATATCCTCCTCCAAGTATCAACAAAGCATGCCTATAACCCTAACCAGCAGGGGCGGACCTCGGAGATATGGCGGGCTCAGTTCCAGAGCACTGGACTAAAGTGAGTATTGCAGTAAAACGAGTCAAATGACTTATTCGGTTTCCCGGGGCATTTGAGGTCATGTTCACTCTAGGCTGTGGTTGGTCAGTCAAGTGTGCGACAGCATTATGGCTAAAAAAAACCCACAACAATGTACGTACCTTCATTGAGAAATACGTGACCACTAAAAAATGCTAACCATCATGTGAGCTTTCAGCAAGTCGTGATCACCGATCACAGATCACCCTACAAAATATGATAACGAGAAAGTCTAAAATATTGTGAGAATTACCAAAATGTGGCACAGAGACAGGAAGTGAGCAAATACTGTTGGAAACACGGCACGGAGAGATATCCCGGACGCAGGGTTGCCACAGACCTTCAATCTGTAACATGCGCAGTCTCTACAAAGCGCAATAAAATGAGGTTATCCCTGTACACGCCCAGCCAGTAGGTGTGGGGTAAAATGTAGACAAGGGTAAGGTAAATAAATTCTCTTTTTCTCACTCTCTCTCTCTCTCTCCCCCAGACCAGATATAGAGAGGAAAAAGTGGCAAAGACATAAAATTCACCGAGAATTAGAGCCACCGGGTTCTATATCCTCCATCAAAGAAATAGCAGAACCTTCCGGAGACATCCAGAAGCGTGCATCATATGAGGCCATCCTCTTAAAAAAAAAAAAAGGAAGAAGAAGAAGAGCTCACCTACCATGGTGAGATCTCATCCTGGATCTGCCACAGTCTGTTGGGTGACCTTGGGCCCATCATCTCTAGGACACTTCCATTAGTGAGGCTCTGGGGCCATTAAGAAGAGAAGAAATTCCAAAACGGACTTGCCAATCCTGTGATGGGTTTTTAGATGCTGACACCAGACAAATTAATGTTTTGGGCACCGTGGCAATATAACTGGGCCGTTAGCATGACAGTTATGGGCTTTATGATAAACACTGAATTCCTAGTGTACCTGAACGGTGTCGCCTGAGGGGGACTCGGGCTGCATGGTGAATGTGTGTTTCAGGCCAACAGCTGTGTCTGATTCTGACTTTGGCATGTCATTTGGAGAGGAGTCAGAGGTCTACATTTAGAGACCCTGGAGTGTGTGGCTGGAGAGCCCACCTGCCCCGGAGAGACTCTCTGTTTTCTGGCCTCTGTTTCTTCTTCTAAGAATTGAGGTGGTTGGATGAGCACTGGTTTCCAGCCTGCTGTTTAGTTTTGTTTTTGTTTTTTTATTTTTATTTTTTTAAAGATTTTATTTATTTATTTGACAGAGGGAGCGAGATCACAAGTAGACAGAGAGGCAGGCAGAGAGCGAGGGGGAAGCAGGCTCCCTGCTAAGCAGAGAGCCCCATGTGGGGCTCGATCCCAGGACCCTGAGATCATGACCTGAGCTGAAGGCAGAGGCTTTAACCACTGAGCCACCCAGGCGCCCCTAGTATTGTTTTTAAAGCCACAGAATTTTTTTAAAGGAATCTTTCTCACCCCTGACATTTGGAGCATTTGTAAACAGAGCTTCCTTCCAGCTGGCCCTGCCTCCCACCACTCAGCTCTGTCCCTGCGAACCCCTAACTGCTTCTGGGACCCATCCAAAGAATTCCAACATTCCCAGAATCACAGTGGACTGTTACCACCATACACAAAAATCAACTCACAATGGATTGAAGACTTGAATGTAGAACTTGAATCCACAGAACTAGTAGGAAACAGAAGCGGTACGCTCTCTGACATTGGTCTTGGCAATGTTTTTTTGGATCTGACTCCAAAGGCAAGGAAAACAAAAGCAAACAAACAAACACAACCCAACTGGGACTATATCAAACTAAAACGCTTCTGCACAGCAAAGAAAACCATCAGCGAAATGAAAAGAAAACCTACAGAAAGGGAGAAGACATTTGCAAATCATATGTCTGATAAGCAGTCAATATGCAAAATATATAAAGAACTCACACAACTCAGTAACAAAAGAAACCCACACAAAGAATCTGATTAAAAAATAAGCAGATGATCTGAACAGATATTTTTCCAAAGAAGACATCCAGATGGCCAACAGACACACGAAAAGATGCTCAACATCACTCATCATCAGGGAAAATGCAAATCAGAACCACAATGAGAAATCACCTCACACCTGTCAGAATGGCTATCATCAAAAAGATAAGATAATAAGACGCGTTGGCAAGGATGCAGAAGAAAGGGAACCCTTGCGCACTTTTGGCGAGAATGTAAATTGGTGCAGTCACTGTGGAAAAAAGTGTGGAGGTTCCTAAAAAATTGAAAATAGAACTACCCTATGATCTAGCAACTTCACTCCTGAGCATTGACACAAAGAAAACAAAAACACTAATGTGAAAACATCCACACTCTTCTGTTCATTGCAGTGTTATTTACAACAGCCGAGACATGGAAACAACCTAAGCATACATCAATGGATGAGTGGATAGAGAAGACACGATATAAATATTCATATATATAAATAAATACCACCGAGCCATAAGAAAGAATGAAAATCTTACCATTTGCAGCAACATGCATAGACCTAGAGGATTTATGCAAAGTGAAATAAATCAGAAAAAGACAAATACCACATGATTTCACAAATATGTGGAATCTAAAAAACCAAAACAAAATAAGCCTTAGACTCATGAATACAGAGACCAGATTGGTGGTTGCTAGAGGGGACAGGACTTGGGGGAGGGGGGCAACATGGGCGAAGGAGATGAAGAAGGACAAACTTCAAGTTATAAAACAAGGAAGTCATGGGGCTGTAACTAACATACAACACAGGGAATATAGTCAATAACATCGTATTAACTTTGCCAGGTGACAGATGGTAACCAGACTTACTGTGCTGACCATTTTGCAATGGATACAAATGTCAAATCACGATGTTGTCTACCTGAAACTCACATTATATTGTATGTGAACTGTACCTCAATTTAAAAAGAAACCCGATGGACTGGGGCAAGGGCTGACCAAGGTTCTTACCATGCAGATGGAAATATATTTATGTGGTGACTCAGAGCATACCCACATACAGATCACTGAGATCCAAGTTTTAAGAAAGGATGCTTCTCACGACAGGAGATGCATTTTGATTTCTAGTCTGCCTTCTTCCATTTCACTCTTTAAAAGCCAGTGGAAAATGACTCCGCTGATTTTAAAACCCACTAAGTTGCTGCCCACAGCCTGTAGGCATTGGCCTAAGGGATCCTCCGAGATCACTTCTGACACTGACAGTTTATATGGCATTAATGAAGCTGCAGTCCTCTGTTAGAGCGTGAGAGATGATGCCGGGAGGCCCTGTCCCACAGGTGAAGTTACTAACTTCACCTGGACCTGGACCACCTGAGTAGGCAGCAAATTCTGTGCTCGGGCTTGTCATCCAAGCACTCACGGTCCAAGAGGCAGGGCTCGGAGACAAGCAAGTACTGATTTTCCTAGAGACCCACACTTGCCCCCCCATTGCCTAATTCTGGGGGGATTCAGGGCAAGGGGTAGTAACAGGGCGGTGGAAGCACTTGGCTGGGCTAAAAACCAACCAGCAAACAATCAGAGGAAACGAAGGCTTCTCTTTCCCTCCTATACTCTTTGGATCACACCCATCCCACCGAGATAGCTAACCTCCTCCGTTTCTAAGAGGCTCACTGAGAATCGGATCTTTGCTTCGGATCATAAACACAGCCCCTTCCCAAACACCACGGCGGTGCAGAGACATGGCCCCCTGAAGTCCCGGGGGGTGAATAATGTGCCTAGCGTGCTAGGATTTTCGGTTGCTGGAGTATTCTGATATAGCCATAAAAAGCTGGCCTCCTGAGAACATTCCAGCCATCAGAGGGTAGAAGCGCGTGAGACTGACAGGTTAGAACCAGTGTGCTGTGACCCCGGGGAAAATACAGGTTATGATGATGAACCAGGATATTAAACAGTAGAGCAAGCAAGCAAACAAAAACTCTGTGTAGACACCAAACTATCAGCAGTGGTTGCCGGCATATTGTGATTTGTGTCCCGTCCAGGATTTCTATGGTGAGCATGTCCTGCCTTTTTAATCAGGAGAGAAAAACGTTAAACACCCGCCCATTCCAAGGTTCGTTATAAAATATGCTCAGAGGAGAAGGAGACAAGATTGGTTAATCACTCACTTACTCCCTGGAGTTCATACCACTTTGAACAGATAGGACCTGAAAATGTCAAGATATGTACACCTTGATGTGCATCCCTCGTCTTCCAGGTCCTTCAGCTCATGCTCCTCCAGGATGGGTCACTGTGGGGGTCTCTAAAGCACCTGCCAGTGGGGTGCATGGAGAGAAAGGGGCTTCTGAGAGGGGCTCCTCTGGTTTTATTGTTTGGGTTTATTTTCAAGACCCATCCCTGAAATCAGGAAATGGGGTCTAGTCCTAACTCTGAACTCAGGTGAGCACCTTCCCTTCCCTGGGCCTCAGTTTCCCCATTTGTAAAATAAGTAGATTAGACGTTTTGGTGGCTAAGGCAAGCTCCAAAATTCTAAGAGCTGAAAGGACCAGCATTCAGGTTTTAAGGGCTGCTAGGTCTGGTAAATCTAGGGCAAGAGAGAATAAGAGACTGTTGGCAGCTTAGCCCAAGTAAACAACACTGGATAGAAGGCAGGGCCAACCAGCCTGGGGAGATAAGGGTTGGGGTGGAGGGGAGGGAGGAGTCAAGAATCAGTCTGACGCCGCAGTTCGTGGGGGAGAGCTCAGCAGAGACTCTCAGGGGGCTGCCTCTGGCCAGTGTCTTGGGGTAGCGTGGCGCGAAGCAGGGAAAACCTGTTTCTTTAGGGCGCTGGAGCTCCCAGGAAGGGCAGCCAGTACACCGAGGGCTCAGTCCAAGGGGAGGAGAACAAGAACGTTGCCAGGCTAACCTGGGCCACCTGTCCAGGCTGGGGAGGAGCAAGACTCTAAGAAGCGGCCAGCAAGACAGAGATCCCGAGAAACCACCAAACCTGTACTAAACCGTGGTCTAAAACAAGTCTCTGAGTGTGGCCACGTCTCCTGGGACAAAGAGTGGTCAGGGGCGGGTGGCAGTCCCAGTTCTGTTGCTGACTTGCTCCGTGCTCTTCCCCTCTCTGAGTTTGATTTGTCAAATGAGAGTGGTCCCCTCCACCCAAGACATCCTGGGGTCCTCCTGTGGCTGGTGAAAGACAGAGTATGGTCCCCTTCCAAGCAAAGGGAGCCGTCCAACACGGAGGATACTCTTAGAGCTATCGGTTGCAAGAACCGTCCAAGCTTCAGAACAGACAAAGTGAAAGCAAAAGCCAGGAACCAGAAGCAGACCCCTCACCATATCCCCAACAGAAGACATCTGAGCTTCTGGAACTTTCCCACCACTTAGGGAGGACACTCTGCTCATCCCTCGAATTCCACCTTAATTTGGAACGGGGAGAAGAGAAGCCCAGAGCCAAAGCCCCTCTTCTAGCCCTAGGGTCCTGAGGGCTTTACTGCCAGCCCCACGGAGGGGGGGATTATTTACCAGAACTGTGACCCAGGAAAACAGGAGCCCTAAAAGAGGCTGGTTGCCCAGGAGGCGGGCTTGCCCTGCTAAGCCTCCAGCTTTGCCATTCCTCATAGAAACTCCTAGGTATTGTGCCTTCTGGAGTCAGGGAGCAGGAAAGCCAGAGCTGGAGGGGCTCGGGCCCTGCCAAGGTCCGGTGCTTTCTGGCGGAAGGCAGGCTGGCAGTTTGGGCCTCACACCAAATCCACAAACCTCACCCTTGAGCAGTGGTCACGTGTGAAGATCACATGTTAATCTCTGCCTCCTGTGCGGGCCTCCACTCCAGCCTCTCCCCTTCCCCCCCGATTTCATTCCCACTGCCCCCCCACCGCGCCCCCGCAGCCCAGCCTCCTCTCTCCCAGCAGTCTCCCCCAAACTCTCATCGGACTTCCACACAGACAAAATTATCTCCCTCACATATCAACAGGATCCAATGACTCCCCTGCTTAAGAACTTGAATGGAATCTATGTCTTTGTCTTTCTTGCTCAGTGATCCGTCCTGAGCACCGTCCTGGGCACCGAGAACAGTGCCTGGCCGGCGGAAGGCACTCAGGCAACATCTGTTGAATGGTTCCCAGACGTCCACAGGATAAAGTCCCACCCAACCGGCCCCCATTCCAAACCCTCCATTTCTTTACCTTCCCCACCTTCCCACAAATCCATCTGCCGCTGCCTGAGCACACTCCCCCAGGCCCACCACACCCGGGGTGTGTACCTTTGTACATCTGTGCCTTTGCTTGTGCTGTTCCACCTGCCCCGACACCCTTCCTCCCCCTCCGCGAGGAACTCCAGTACACTTTGCATATTCCAACATCCTTTTCCTGGCGGGACCTCCTGGCACACCTCACCCTGAGTTATTTTCTCTCTCCTGTTCTCCCCTAAGTCCCTTAACGGAACTTCCTGCTAGGCGTGAAGGTCCCACCTGGGAGGTTATTACTCCTATGTTACAGATGAAGACGTCGGAGCCTCAGTAAGGGACCCGTTTGGAGGGGAAAGGGGCTCCTTTCCAATTCCATTCGTTCCTATCAACTTAGGTCAAGATCCTTGCGTGACAAGTCTCCAAAGCGTGAAAGCCGCGCACAGGTCCCAGAGCCGATCTTCCACTAGAGAAGCCATACTCGGAAGAGCAAACGATCCAAAGCCAAAGGCAGCACCAGAGGGTAACCCCTCTCCCGCCGCTCGCCCCCGCCCACCCAGACCCCTCCCGCTCCGCTCCAGCTGCGCAGGGGCTCTGGGCTCCCGGACCACCCGCACTGCTAGGAGGGATCTGGCCCCGTCCTACACAAAAGCTCATCCGAGAGTGCCCAGGTGGCCCAAGGCTGCTACCGGCCAGGGAGGGGCCAGGCAAGACTGCGGAACCGTAGGGACAACCAGGTTTCCCGTTCCCCCCGCCCCTTGGTTAGGAAAACTTACTTTCTCTAAGCGACCATCTCTTTCAAGTATACTTGGCGCTCCCAGGCCACACGCCTCCCACCGGGAAGCAGCAAGAGATCGGATTTGGATTTTAAGCACCTGCTATGTGCTAGGCACGAGCGCCCCAACTCATCCCAGGAGGTTATCACGCCTATTTCACAGTTTAGAAACTGAGTTTCACTCCACTTTTCTCGCGCCCGATTTCTCACCGTTTTTTTTTTTTTTTTTTTTTTTTTTTTTTGCCTGTGGTACGTAAAACACACTCGAATCTAAATCCCCCAAAGCCTCGGTTTCCAGAAAAGAGTTAGGGATGGGGGAAGAGGGATCAATTGGGCAGCGCTAGGGTGGTTTCCGGGGACTTGCTGGGAAGTTCTGCTCTAAGCTCGGGTGGAAGGTGCCTCTTGGTCGAGGCCAAAGGTTCGAAACCCGCCCGGAGGATGGCACCTGTCCTCGCCAACAGGGGGCCCCCGGAGGCTCGCTGCCTTCCCCCGGCCGAGGTCAGCGCGATGCGGTGGAGGCGGGGTGTCCCGCACTAGCGGGGCGCGGCTCCAGTGGGTGCGGGTTCGGAGCTCTCCCGGCGGCCGACCTGGGACAGGAAGCTCCCAGACGGAAGGACAAACAGACCCCGACGGCCTTCGACTCTCTCCCCGGCCCTGTCAACGGTCACTCCGCGGGGCGGAAGGCGCGGCGGCGCAGACTCACCCCTGCAGCTTCGGGTCCGGCTCGGTCACGGTCGGGCGGCCGGGGACCGGGGGCTCCACGACCCGGTCCCCCCCGGGCTGCCTCCTTCGCGGCTCTGTGATCTCGGGGCTGGAGGTTCGGGGTGGGGGTGGGGGTCTCGGTCAAGGGAGGCAGTGGCGGAGAGGGCGCACCGCCCGCTCCGGGACGGGGATGGGGACGCAGGAAGCTCTGCCTGGAGCGCTGGCGTGCGGGAGGGAGGGGCGGCGAGAGATAGAGGGCGGCGCCGGCCAGGAGCGGCCTCCCCCCAGGAGAGGCGCCGCCCACCAGTCGACCCTCCCTCCGAGTCCTCCGCGCCACCCCCGGATTGGGGCGCCGACTCGAGCTGCGGAGGGAAGACTCCCCTCTCTCGCGTCGGATTAGGGGGTGCCGGCGGGTGGGGTGACGCTGGGCCAAGTCCTCCCCAGACCCCCTCCACTCCGAGTTGGCTAAGTAGGGATGGGGGAAAGAAACAGAGCCCAGACATCCCCACCCCCGGGCCGCGGAGTTGGATGTGACGGTGGAATGGGGGACGCTGAATAAGACCGGGAGTCCAGGTTATTTAAATGTTAAGTAGAGCTGGGAGACCGCCCCCCCAACCCCCACCATACCCCACTCCCAACTCAGGCGAGAGTATATGCAGGTAGAGCACTGCGGACCCAACTGCCGCGCCTTTACCTGGCCGGGCGCTCACCTGGCCGCGCGGTGCGCGGGACTCTCGCCGCACTTCCTGGGGAGGCCACCGCCTCCCCCTTCACCCTTGGGCGTGCTCGGGGCGCTGGGACCCGCCTGCACCGCCCAGGGCTGGTGGTTTGCGAGATGACTGATGGGTGGAGGTAGGAAAGGAGGAAGCAGGTTTATTAAGAGCGAGTCTGTTCCTGCCCTCGGCCCGGCCCCTCACCCCCTCCCTAGTCCCCTGCGCGCCCCCTGCGGTCTCACAGCGAGGGTGGAGGCCATTTCGGGGACCCGCGCCTGCAGGCATACGGGATGCGGGCGCCCTGTCCAGAGAATCTCGCCTATCGGGTGCTTTCATTCCGAGCTTTCTGGAGAACTTTCCCAGTGAAACACCGGCTGTCGTCGTCCTGACCACCAGGTTGCAGTGGGTGGCCCACCTCTGCTTAGAGCCCCAGAACTGCTGCCTGAGGCCTGTCTCTGGGGAGGGCAAACCGGAACTGGTGGGGGTGCCTCTCTTCCGCCGGCGGCTCTGCCTCTGCCCCCCTACCTGGAGGTTTGCCCTGGAACCAGGCCACTCTGGCGCCCAAACTGGTCTCAGCCAGACCACAGAAAACCTGGATTCTAAACCTAGAGGGAAAGATAACCTGCCGCCTCCCCCAATCTTAGATTGTTATGAATTCCAAGAGAGTCTGGGTCGGGGATCCCCTTCTCCACCCCTCCCCCACCCTGGTCCAGTTCTTTGAAGTTCAAACCCTGAGAAAAGCCAATAGGCAGCTGGCAGGGTGTCAGAGAATCCAGCTGAGGACAGAAGGCCCCTCCTACTGGGAATCTGCTGTGTCCAGGACAGAAATTAGACACCCTGGTGGAACCACAATCAAGTTCAGTGCCAAACTGTCAAGTTCATGTGTACACATCATCCAAAGGTGTGTATACCTATGTTGTCCCACGTGGGTATTTCCTCCTGCTGTTGCTTTTTAACTTGAATAGTAGCAGTTCAACAAGTCCCTGGTGTCCACAAATAGGCAAATTTGGGGCCGACTTGGGATTTGGGGGAGAGGAAAGCATTTAGGGAAACAGTGATGAGTCTCCATGAATATAACAATAACAGCTTACTCCTCACATTCTGACTACAGACCCTCTGCCAGGTTGCTACTCACTTCCCCGCCCATTGAATCCTTATAAAAACCCCAGGGATGCTTTTTGGTTACACCCACTTTATAGAAGAGAAAGCTGAGGCTTCAGGAGCTGAGGTCATCATTTGCCCAAGGTCACACAGCTGGGAAGTATCAGCAATTAGACCCTAGTTGGTTGGCTCCAGGACCTGTGCTCTCCCATCTTTGGAAGAATTCCTTGTCACTCTGCATATACTCTCTCCCCTGAGACAAGGTTCTCTGCTTCTCCCTCTCTTTCAGGAAGGGAAGTCACTTTTGTCTCACTCTGCACAGTGACATGATTCTTTACAAGTGTGCCTCCTGCTCTCCTTGAGGATAGGGACGCCTTCTCCTGGCCCCCTGCAGGTGCTTAGTAAATATTTGCTGGTCAAACAAAAGCCCCAAATAGTAACATTATCTTATTGAATGGGGAGGACTGTTGGGTAGGCAGGTACCCGTGATTACAAGTTCACATTGGAGATCTGTGTATATTCCATCAGAAAGTTTAGACAATGAATTTGGGAACCTTCCAGTCTCCAAATGGTTGATGAGAAACAGTCACCTAGCTCTCAGATAAGGCCCAGAATCTGGCTTTCATTTCACTCTGCAAGACCAACTTTGGAGAGGCACGGACTGGGGATAATCATTTCAGACAGTGGCTCTAGCTCCCACCTGGAGGCAAAGAGCTTCAGTACTTTTCCATGCCAGATCCATTCCAACTCCAGATCCACCCTGCTCTGCCACAAGCCTAACTGGGCAGATCTCATCTATCTCAGCAAATCATCTCCAGAGTGTTCCTTTTAGGCAGGCTCGCCCTGGCTAATCTGGGAAGAGGCTGGAGAAATTCCCATCCAAAGTGGAGCCACAGGGGCGCTTGGGTGGCTCAGTGGGTTAAAGCCTCTGCCTTCAGCTCAGGTCAGCCCTGCATCGGGCTCTCTGCTCAGCAGGGAGCCTGCT
>JAQQSY010002764.1:0-13448 GCA_028646535.1 Procyon lotor
GACAAGGGAGGAGAGGATGAATTATCCTGTTAGCAGGATGTCTGCAGCTGAGTTTTCGAGAGCAGTCATAGGGTTCATGATGTGGACATGGGAATGACAGCAGTTAGGGTATTCGTCTCCCTCCCTACTGTCCGCTCTTAAGTCCACAGTCTATTTTTCCTTTGTGCTATTTATCACAACTGCAATTAAGCAATTTTTTAAAGGATTTTTTTGGGCAAGATTTTTAAAAGTAAACTCGGGGCTTGAACTCACAACCCCAAGATCAAGAGTCGCAAGCTCCACTGACTGAGCCAGCCAGACCCCCCCAATCAAGTGACATTAGATTTGTGTAACTACACAATATCCAGCTCCTTTATGAGACGATAAGCTTCAAGATGACCTGGGTCTTCTCTGACTCATTTAATCCTATACTTCTGGTGCCTCGTACATAATAGGCACTCAAACAAGTATGAAACGCTTAATTGGATTTTAAGCAGTGTCGGCCATTAATTAATGCAATTACTTTATCAATTTGTCATTTTACTTTTTTTAAGCTGTGTTGGGTTGACCATAATGTAATCCATTAACACCTTCAATCAAGCCATGGAGTTGGCCTGGAGTTTACCAGAAAACCCAGTTTCCCTGGAAAAGGGAACCGTAATTTTATCAAGTTTATCCTGGATGAGGCCTTTTCTCCCACCCAGTTGAGTGATATTGGCCGGAGGACTCCACAAGTTAGATAACCCCAGCTAACGGGGAGTCAGCCCTCTGCTAACCCTCGGCCAGGACCCCGGGGGCACAGTGTCTCTGGGTCCTTGGTCTATCACCCAGCCACCATTTAATCATGCCTAGATCACTCTAATAAATCATTTGTAAAGTGGGGATGCCTCGTTCACATGGTAGTGGTGTCAATTTAAGGGGGTATTAGGAAAGCCTCTTTCCCCTCTGCTCCTGTATACTATTTACGCAGGAGAGGGAGCACGTGAAGACGGGAGTTTCACCATGCTGGGCCTCTGTTCAGAAGCCCACAGTGACTGCCCATCTCCCCCAGAATGAGAGCCCATCCTTAATTACAGTGGTCCACAAGACCCCCAGTGAGTGGTTTTAGTGGGTTCTTCTCGTCTCCGCTGTCCACACACCAATCTTCTTGCTGTTCTTCCCACGCTCTGGGCAACCTGCTGCCCCCCTCCCCCCCACCGTGGCTCCAGGCTGGAATGCTCCTCCACACGTGGACTGGCCTTGCCCCTCTCTCCTTCAAGTCTTTCCTCAAACACCATCTTCTCAGTGAGGCCTGCTGGGGTCACTCTGTGCAAAATTGCAAACTTCATGCCCCTTCCTGGCTGCATTTTCCTCCAGAGAGCTTATTATTTTTTCCCTAAAATATTATGAATATAGGGCTCCTGAGTGGCTCAGAATCTTAAGCCTCTGCCTTTGGCTAAGTTCATGATCCCAGGGTCCTTGGATGGAGTCCCACTTGGGACTCCCTGCTCAGCGGGCAGTCTGCTTCTCCTTCCCCATCCGAATCCTCCCCCCACCCATACTCTCTCTCAAATAAGTAAAATCTTAAAAAAATATTATGACTGTTAGGAACAAATACTGTTTTACACATGTATCATATAATACCAGGTACATTGTAGGTTCTATTGTGAGTTATATTCTCTTCCCCCTCGGCAGTGGTTAGTGGTCTGAAGGGCTAAAGCTTGAGGGTTTACAGCGAGTACCTTCTAGGATCATGCGCCTGCAGGAAATCCAAGATTAATATTCATTGCCTGAACAACCTTGTACGGATTATTCCAGCGCCAGGCACTCTGGGCTGGAAATATTAATAGTTAACGCTTTTGCGCCTCCACTGATTCATGCAATCATTCAACATTTATTGGACGGCTTCGATGTGCCAGTTCTTACTGACTGAGCGGCAGGACCTGAGCCGAGCTGGTGCAACCGTCTCCCTCGGGATCGCGGCGCTCCCTGCACGCCGGGTCCCAGGATTTGGGGTGGGGGTAGGGAAGTGGGGGACCAGGGAAAATATCCGGTCCCGCCAGCAGAGGGCGTGCTCCCGCCCTCTCCGCAGCCTCCCGACCCACCGAGGCGTCCCGGCTCCCACGCTCGCTCCCGAGCGCGCCTCCGCCCGCCGCGTCACGTGACGCGGCCGCGGAACCTGAGCTGCCGGGCCTAAGCCGAGCTAAATTCGTTGCGGGTGGCCGCCGCGGGTGCAACCACAAAGGCTAATCCGAAAAAGTGGGGAGGCTCGGGGAGTCGATGCTTCCTCTTCCAATTCAGGTCGGCTCCCGCTACGTCCTCTCCGTCCGCCGCTGCCGCCTCCCCGAGCGTGTGCATGAGCTCTTTGGTGTGGGGCAGCTCCGGTGACCATGTAGGGGGGAAGAGCGAGGAAGCTCCAGGTGCCCGGGACGAGGTCGGCGCTGTCGGCACGCCACCGCGGCGCCCAGCACACCCGGCCCTGCGGGGAAGCCGGGCCTCCGCCTGGGGCCTGGCCCGGAGCGCCACGAAATCTCGCGCCGTCTCGCGAGAGGCGAAGTTGAGGGAACATGGCGACGTCTAATCTGTTAAAGGTAAGACCCTCGGTCCAGCGCGGCTCGGGCTCCGCGCCCGCCGGCTCTGGCGTTTCGGGAGAGGCCGGGTCCGGATTCGGCGGCCGAGTGTGGGAGTGCTCGGGGGTTGTCCGCCGCGGGGGAGGCCGGGGAGGCGGCCGCCGCGGGTCCGTGGCCTTGGGGTCGGGAGGCTCCGGCTGTCCGTCCCGCCGGCCGGCGCGGGGTGTGCAGGGCCCGGCCCAGGGCAGGCGGCGAGCGCGGCCGGCTGGGGAGCCGCGGTGGCCCGGGGCGGCGGACGCGCGGCGCTGCTGTGCGCCGACCCGCCGGGGCCGCGGTCCTCCCGGGGTCTCCGGGGCGGCCAGAGTCCGAGACGCGTGAACGAGAAATCTGAGAAAATGCTGCCCGGCCGGGCTCATCGGCCCGACTGACCCCCGCCTTCCTCATCTCCGTCGGCCTCGTCTCGTGCGCACGAAATTCCGGGTCAGACAGCAAGCCGTGCCTTCCACCCCGCTCGCGCCCTCCCTCTGCTGCGCGCGGCACGTTCGCTCCGGTCCTCCCATTCCTCCCGAGTTCCTATTTTTCCTGGGGAAACGACTCCGCAGCCCCGGGCAGCACGCAGTCCGATGACTGCCGAGGGAGCGCTCCGCAAAGTCACCGCGTCCAAGAGAAGGGTTAAAGTTACTTTGGGGGCTGTGGGATGGCAAGGGAGATGGAGGCCCGAGGGGCGTATTCCCTGCCCTCGGAAAGCTGGGAGGAGAATGAGGAACACGGGGCACATGGATGTCACAGAATAATGGAAAATACGGTGAAATACACTGGAACCTCACTTATGTCTTCTTTACATCACCGATAATAACTGCCCAACGGGTGGGACTGTCTTATGAAACGTGGGCCGAATTTTACTAATCTAAGAGGTAATATATTATTTTAAAAGGGAGAGGGGCCTAGAAGGAAACACAGCCTGCCACTTAGAAGCTGTGTGACTTTGGGCAAGTTTCTTAACTCCTCTGTGCCCGGGTTTCCTTATCAATAATGTGGCGTTATCAATAACATCTATCTCTTGGGGCGCCTGGGTGGCTCAGTCGGTTAAGCGGCTGCCTTCGGCTCGGGTCATGATCCCAGGGTCCTGGGATCGAGTCCTGCATCGGGCTGTTTGCTCGGTGGAGAGCCTGCTTCTCTCTCTCCCTCTGCCTGCTGCTCTGTCTACTTGTGCTCTCTATCGCTCTGTCAAATAAATAAATATCTTTAAAAAAAAAAAAAAAAACATCTATCTCGTAGGAGCTTTGTTAAGATCGTGTCAATGTATGTAAAATGCTTAAAACAGTGACTGGCACTGAATTAGTACGCGATACAAGTAAATAACCAGATTTACTAGTGCTGCTGTTTCTTGGAGAAAACGAATTCACGGGAATGGAGTAAGCCATCCTACTCTTCTCTTCCAACAGGATAGCAAAGTTCCAGTAGATTCAGAAAGAAAACTTGTTTACCTTCTGAAGACTCCTGTTAGTGCTTCCCACATGTTTACATAAGCAGTAGCTAATGTTATTCGTTGAAATGTGTTTAAGAAATACTGGGTTCCTGATTCTTTGTGTGTGTGTGTGTTTGTTTTTGACTTGATTACTTGGATGTAAATCAAGGTCTTATTCCCCAAAGAATTCTTTCTCAGAAAAGAGCAAGTCACTTTATTCCGAAGCTCCCTACGAAACCTTACAAAAGTGTTTGGAGAAAGTGCACCTCTTAAGCTACTTCAATAAATACTAATGTGCTTACTTCATGGAGATTATGAATCTGCATAGCCAACACACACCTATAGACTGAAAAAAACTGCTCAAATGTATAGAAGATGGATATTTGGGACTTAGGTTAAAAAGTTCACAAGCATTCAGAAAGTTCTGTAACTCAGACAACTTTTATAAATTAAACGAAGGTGATAATGCTTTGAAAAAAAACGGGTAAATGACTTATTCACTCCAGTGAACATGAAGACAGATGCCAAAGATACACTGCAAAATTTCCAGTGAAATTGTTTTATGAAGTGTTGAAAAGGGGGAGAAAGAGTTTCTGAATGTTATTTTACATAATGTGTGATTTTAAATACATACAACTAACTTCATATAATGGACATTATAAATAGACATTTGATTCTTCTATCCGTATCACCAAAAGTTTATGTGTTCAAGTTGGACAGAAAAAATCTTTTTTTATTTCCCCATATTGGGAGTAGGGAGGGGGGAAATATGAAATTGAAATTGAAATTAAATATGAAATTGAAGTGGCTCATTAAAAAGTGAAAATTTTGTTGTCTTGGAGAAATGTAGTGAGACCCTGCCAGGGTAGACCCATAACATAATTCATAGCATCATTTCAAGTCTAGTGGTACCTTGAATAAAGCGATGAGTGGGATGTGACCACATTAGCCTCGTTTGCTCTCTTGACAGGACTAATAGACTGGTTCATAAGAGAAATGCCTTAGCCATTGTGCAAATAGGTTTCACCAGATATATTTGACAGAATTATCATGTCTTGTGGTCAAAATGGAGAAACGTGAGGTAGATGAGAATACAGCTAGAATTGGATTCATTAAACAGCTGTACCTGAAGAAGGATAAGTGATAAATCATCAGCCCTGAACGGAGGCCTATAGTGTCCTGCTGAAAAAAATAAGTTTTCTTCCAACTTGCCAGTAACTTGGGTGGAGTTAAGTTTATTGAGTTTGTGGATGACAGTTTGGAGGGAAAGCTAGTATGTTACGAAAGATAACAAGATTCAGAACTTTGATAGGAAACTTACAACTCAGAGGGCAAAGCAATAAAAACTACCTATGGTTTTTTTTTTTTTTTAAGATTTTATTTATTTATTTGTCAGAGAGAGCACAAGCAGGCAAAGAGGCAGGCAGAGGCAGAAGGAGAATCAGGCTCCCCACTGAGCAAGGAGCCCGATGTGGGACTCGATCCCAGGACCCTGGGATCATGACCTGAGCCGAAGGCAGCTGCTTAACCAACTGAGCCACCCAGGCGTCCCAAAACTACCTATATTTTTAATACTGGAATTTGATATCATGATTGTGTATTTAAAGCAAGTGGACTATGGTTGGATTTTGGAAATCTGATATGCCAAGATGGGTGTTGTATATTTTATCGTACACAGTTACCAGTTGCTCAGGGGGTTTATATCTCCCCAAACCTTTCAGTATTACCAATTAAGTTTGTTTTTTTAACATGTAATTCTGGTTCCTCTGCTTTGGCAGTATCTAGGCCCTATGTGCTATGTTTCTCATTTCTAGTTGAGTATCCTATTCCGAATGGCAGTTGTTTAAGTCTTATTTTGCCAGGTTTCAGCCCCATTTAATTCGTAGCCTGTTACTGTGTGCAGTTATTTGGAGTGTCCTCAGGTCCTGTGGTCAGTACCACACATTCTTCCATTTTCTCCTATATTCTCTTTTTTGAGGCACCTGCTGTGTTGCTTCCTGGCTTGTTCTTCAGCCTTCGTTTCCCCTGCAGGACCTGGCAGCACGTTCCCTGTTATTTTAAGTCCCCTTATTCTGGCTTCTGTGGAGGAAAATGTTCATGTATCTTCTCACATAATACTTGGGCTCTTTTTCCTCTTGCCATTCATTTCCCTGGTTGTTTGAAAAGCAGCCCCCACTTGCTGCCTTTATAGTTCTTCACCTTCTTGCTTAACTTACGGTGACTCCCCTCCCCTTACCTCCACCTCCTTACGGCGATGCTGCCGGTCTGGAGAGCAGTGGTGACTTCCTGATTGCAAAATGAGATTTTTCTCTGATATTGTTGATCACTGGCTCAGCTTCCCTTTGATCTTTATGAGATTCACTCCATCGTGTCCCCTCTCTCAAATCACTGGTGTTTTTCACTGACCTCCCTCTTATCCTCCCCAGTGTGATTATTTCTCAGGAGTTAATCTTCAGCCCTATTCTATCTTTGTACTTCTGTTTCTGGGGCACTCCTACCTCCCATGATTTCACTATTTTTATCTCTTAACTCTGATCTGAGCTCTGGACCAAAACACAGTACTGGCCATATCACTTTCCTGCTCAGATACCTTTGATGGTTCAAATTCTTTGATATCTTTCCAGTTGGGTCTTCTCCCTAATATCTCTCTGTCCGCTTCCCCTACCCCCTCTTGCTCTCTTCCCTTTCTGTCCCCCTCTCCCTCTTTCTGTCTCTCACACACCCCTGCCTCTGGTGGGCTGGATCCTTGTTGGTTCACTAGCACACGCCTATCTCAATACTGGCCTCTTAACGTCTGTTTAGTCACTAAGACCCAGCCCAGACTCCTCCCTTCTCCTTAGTGCTCTCATTTGAAATTGTTGCCTACTGTACACAGCCAGAGCATCACTTCCGTTTAGCACTTGCTTTATGCCTTATGTATTAGTTGCGTTGTCTATTTGCACATTTGCATCGCTAACTCTCAGGACTGTAAGCTGCATTATCGCAGCGTCTTTATTTTATTACTCTTTTGATACCTTAATCATCAAGTGTGGTGACCCCTCACGGAGGTGCTCTGTGAGTGAGTGAGAATGTCTTAAAAAGAGAAGTCCGGTGCAGTATCTGTGCATTGTAGGTGTTCACTAAATGAGTGTTGATTGTTTAAAGGAGGAATTTCTGGTTCTGTTCCCTTTCCGTTAGATTTAAGGAGAGGGAGAGAGAAGGGGGTAGAAGTATAAAAACCAATCCAGTAGAGACTCCAAACTTGACACTGAGATAGGAGGCATGCTACTGTTCTCAGTGGAAACTATTTTATTTTTTGAGTGGAAAGACAATGGAAATTTATAAAGGAGTGATTCAAAGTGCCTATAGAATTCATTATTAGGTTTGTCTATATTTAGCATTTGTTATATAGATTTCATTTGTCATATAGATTTCATATTTCATATGAAATTTCATATTTCATTTGTTATATAGATTTCATTAGACACATATGTCCTAGGCATCACTCTAGAGGATACAAGGATGTGTAAAACCTCTATCCTCTTTGGGAATTCCCCATATACTACAGGATATTAAAAGGTGCCAATGATTTTCTCTAAGGCAAGAACTTGGGAAGTGTTACCCAACTCTTTGTGGTCCCTCACAGATGGAGGAGATCATTTCTGGTGGATTGATCAAGCATTGGAGTTGGATTTTGAAGGGTCAGTAGACTTGTTGTGGGTGGTAATTAGGGGAGAATTCGGTGGGAATGGAGAGGAGATTGGTTTGGCTGTGCGGGAAGCTGGACTACCGTGGGTTGTGTGCCGGCGAATGCTGTTCCTTGAAATTGTCGGGGCCCGGTGGCCCAGAATATGGGAAACGCGATGGGACAAGAGGACGAGGGAAAGTCGTGGACTGTGAAAGGTCTCCAATACAAGGCAGAGGAGTTTGAAATAGAGTCCTGTAGGTGATGAGGAATATTTGAAAAATGTATTAACAGAGATCTTGTCAAGCCCTCAACTTTTTCTTGACCTTACACCTAAAACCTGTTACTCAGCGTTGCTTTTATTTATTTATTTACTTTTTTTTTTTTAAAGATTCTATTTACTTATTTGATAAAGAGAGACACAGTGAGAGAGGGAACACAACCAGGCAGAGTGGGGAGGGAGAAGCAGGCTTCCTTCCAAGTAGGGAGCCTGATGCCGGGCTGGATCCCAGGACCCCAGGATCATGACCTGAGCCGAGGGCAGACGCTTAAGGACTGAGCCACCCAGGCGCCCCAGCATTGCTTTTATCTTATGTATATTCAGGATCTGACTTGAGGGATGGTCATGAATGAGGGGCATTTATACCAAGGAGACCCAGTTCATTGGAACGTTAACGGGCGGTCAGTAAGTCCCTGGAAAATCAGTTCATTCAACAAGTATTCAGCATTTTCTAATTCCACCTGGTGATTTAGGCAAATTCCTTCCCTTACGTACATTTTTTGTGGGGGAGAGAGGCAAAAAATATATAAGCAAATAATAGGTCAGCTGTGCTATGAAGAAAAACAATCAGAGTAAGGGTAGAACGGGATTGATGTGATTTTCGATGGGCTGATCGGGGAAGGCCTCTGAGGAGGTGACGTTGGATGTGAGACATGAAGGAAGCAAGGGCACGTGCCACGTACAGATTTCGGAGAAGATTCCTAGGTGGAGGGAACAGAACGGCCGGCGTAAAGGCGTTGGGTTAGGAACATGCTTGGCAGGGAACTGTGCTTCTGATGCCCAAGATGTGTGTGTTGTCCGTGAACGGTTAAGGTACACAACTGCGTGATTCTTTTTAATCTCTATTTGAACGAAAGTGAGAGCCTTATTTGGAACCTACCTTGTCAGTTTTCATTGAGTTGAGGGGAATTGCCTTCCAAATGGGCATGTGGGAGGCACACGATCCTTAGGGCCGCCTGCCCTCCCCCCAGTGTCCCGTCCTTGAGACATGGTTACATTGGGCTCGGCCTAGGGAAAAAAGAAACTCGGGCTTCTGTACGTTGGTGGACTCAGTTACTGTAAGTCTGTGATAAATGTCAATGTGAGCATTGTTCCTGTTCTATGAAAATAAATGAGCGGTTACCATAATCTGGAGGGATATGTATTAATGCTACTGACGGGAAGTGACGGTTTGGGATAAACTTTTGAGAGATCAGTCATTTATCAGTGGGTTAGAAAAGAGATATTGTAGATTGCAGGAGAGTATCAAGAGGACGCTAGATATCCATCTGGGGACAGAGAAGAGAGATAGACAAAGACAGGTGTTTCTTACTGGGTGTTTATCCAGTAAGATAAACATGCTTACAGGAGCCAGGCGTCCTGCAGGACCTAGTTGTGTCACAGAAAGCCATGTGACCCGTGCCTCGGTACAGTAGGTGTGCAGTGAATTGGCGCCTAATGGACTCTGTATACAAGTAACCAAGTGACAGCTCGGGTTAAAACATTGGTCATAATACATGCAGTACAGGTACTGGTAGGGGTATTTGCTCTTCGTAAGGGGTTTGTTCATTTTACAAATACGTGGGCATTTACTCTGTGCCGGGTGCTATTCCAAGGTAAGACAGAGGTGAGTATGACAGACGCGGGTCCCTAGTCTGTGGGGCTTCTATTCAAACGTGTGAATGCTGACACCAAAGAAGTAACGCATTGGGTAGTTTTTGTAGAAATGAGAGCCATGATGGAAACAGTATAATCCAGTGTTCAGAAGATGGGGGTGTATTTTATGTATTTACAACAAAATGATTTTATCTTTTTTCCCCTAAATACTGCTTTCAACTATGTTCTGTTGCATTTTCCTTCCCTGCTCCTGGATAGACACTTCAACCCCATCTCCTAGCTTTCTGGTTTTTAAAAAAAAAAGTTCTTGGTCTAAATTAAAATTTTAACCTCGTAGCCAAATTAAATCTATATGCTTAAGCCCTTGGCTTCAGATGTGCGGAGAGGAATGGGCGAAAGGCCGTTTTCTTAGGTCGGTTAGGAAGGCCTCCGGGAGGTGCCATTGACGCTAGACCTGAATGACCTGCAGTCTGTTCCAGGCAAAGGTCTGGAGGTGCTGTGGTGAGCGTGGCTTATTTGAGGAACACGTTCACAAGGGTGGTGTGGCTGGAACATAGTGAGAATTGCCAGGATTCAGATAGTATACTGGAGTTTTGTGGTTCTTTTGGTTAATGGGGATTGCACATGTGGTTTTAAAAATCCTGTAACTGGGAGTGCTAGTGGCTCATAGACTGTGCAGGAACCCACACATTCAAATAGCCTTGTGATTTACTCGGAAGACCTGAAATACACAAATTGGATATCATTTGTAAAGTAATTAGAATGCCATCATTGGATATAATTCGTAATCAATAGGATAGGAACTTTACAGAGGGAACATATACAAATCTTAAGTAACCTCCTTGTGTCGTAGTCAGAATGTTACGGGCATGAAAGTGTGCAGGTGATAAAAGTAATTGCCACTACCTGTGTCCATGTCTTGCCTCAACTTGTCCTTTAACTTTTCTTGTACCTTTGTTATCACGAGGATGTTACAAGAACATGTACAGTATTAATAATTACATTCTCTGTTTTCTTCCAAATGCAACTTTTAAAGATTGTTTGCGTTTTTTTTAGTAATCTCTATACGGACTCTGGGGCTTGAACTCGCCACCCCAAGATCAAAAGTCGCACACTCCTCTGAGCCAGCCAGGTGCCCCCAAATGCAACATTTGATATCCTTATGAGTTGTCGTCATAGGATTGCTTCTACAGTTTGATCTCTTGTGTTTTGTCCCATATATAATGTAGGGATTTCTGGACATTTCAGGCAAACCCATAGGTCAGTATTTGTGTTATTTTCTTGTAAAGTGAGTAATTTAAAAATGATTCTAAGTACATTTTGCAAACTAGTGGACTTTTCTGTTTTTGTTTACTGTCTTGCGTTTAAGCATTAATATATTTTTTTTTAGCGTGGTACCACATTTTATATGTGCACACAAGGAATTATGTGCCTACCTTTTGGGATTAAATAAATGGAATTGCTATTTATTAAAGATTTTATTTATTTATTTGACAGAGAGAGAGATCACAAGTAGGCAGAGAAGCAGGCAGAGAGAGAGGGGGAAGCAGGCTCCCTGCTGAGCAGAGAGCCCGATTCGGGGCTTGATCCCAGGACCCTGAGATCATGACCTGAGCCGAAGGCAGAGGCTTTAACCCACTGAGCCACCCAGGCGCCCCATTATTTATTTATTTATTTTAAAAATTATTTTATTTATTTATTAGAGAGAGAGAGCGCGATCACAAGTAGGCAGAGAGGCAGGCAGAGACCGAGGGGGAAGCAGGCTCCCTACTGAGCAGAGAGCCCTTAAAATGGAATTGTTGTAGATGAACTCATTGTTTGAAAACCACTCTTGAATTTCAATAGGAAGTGTGTAGAACTTTTTAAATAACACATTCCAGAGAGATCGGTATGGCATTTTTCATTACTGCCCTATAATATCTCCCCTGACCCCAAACACATTACAAAAAATTAAACTTTTCTTCTATAATTTGCTTTCTTCCTAATGCATGCTTGTTTTTCTTTGAAACAATCACTATGGCTATAGATAAAGAGATTGTAGGATTTGACCATCAATTTGTTTTAGAACCTTATTCCGTTAGGGATACTTTTTAGATACAGCTAAATGTATTTTATTGGTTCTGGCCAACCAACATGTTCTATGACAGATCCTGATTTCTTTATATCGAGTAAATGAGGAAAGGGAGCTAAGCCTTTGTTCACTTATTTATTTTTCTTTCTTTCATCTTTTTTTATCTTACTGTTTTCATCCTATCTCTCCTCTAATTATTTCTGAGAAACTTGATGCTGTTTTTTTTTTCCTCAGCTTTGTGGGGGAGACATTAAGTAAAGAACAATTTAGTAGTAAGTATACTTTTATCTTACTTAAAATAAGGAGGAACAGTGAACACGGAAAAAAAGTGAGGGCAAGAGTTAGAACTTCAGCATTTGCTTTTATTAGACAGTACATCGCAAACTGAACTTAACTATTTCTTCCAAATCACTCAACTCAAATGCATTCCTGCCCTAACATTTCTTCTGTGGTCAGCGGTCTGTCACTCACTCACTCACTCACTCACTCACTCAAGTCAGAAATCTGAGAGCCGTGTTGCATTATCCAATAGGCAGAACAAACACATATTTAGGGTACCCTACTCCTATTAAAAAAAATGAGAAAAAATGTGGGTTATATATATGATTTTTTTTTTTAAAGAAAATATTTTGGACCTCTGATCTATATTTTAGAATTTAGTATGCTTTGTATTTTGAATTATACTGGGGAGTAACAGTGAGGGGAGCAACTGATAAGTCATTTGAGAGATTAGTGTCTTTTTTTTTTTTTAAAGATTTTATTTATTTGACAGAGACAGCGAGAGAGGGAACACAAGTAGAAGGAGCTGCAGAGGGAGAAAGCAGGCGTCCTACTGAGCAAGGAGCCTGATGCGGGGCTCGATCCCAGGACACTGGGATCAGGACCTGAGCCGAAGGCAGACGCTTAACGACTGAACCACACAGGCGCCCCGAGAGATTAGTGTCTTAATTCTGCTTTTGTCAAGTCCTTTTCAACTTTCATTCCTACATCTAACTACCACCAACTCATGTTACTGTAGGAGAATTCGAAGCAATAGTAGTTACAGTAGGAGTCCCTCATGTAATAAAGATAGCCAGCAGTTTTGTTTTTTTTTTAAAGATTTTATCTATTTATTTGACAGAGAGAGAGAGAGAGAGATCACAAGTGGGCAGAGAGAGGGAGAAGCAGAGAGCTTCTCTCAGCAGAGAGCCTGACGTGGGGCTCGATCCCAGGACCCTGAGATCATGACCCGAGCTGAAGGCAGAGGCTTAACCCACTGAGCCACCCAGGTGCCCGATAGCCAGCACTTTTATCATATTTATTTCATCCATGTCTCTCAACATTTTACATGTCTTATTAAATCCTGTAACAACCTTTGCACATAGATCACTTTGTTAAATCCATTTTACTTAGATGAAACTGAAGCACAGAGAGTTGAAGTGACTTACTCAAGGTCACACAGTTGGTAAATGGCTAAGTCATAATTCTTATAAAACTGCTTCGCACATGTCACTAGTCGCACCTTGCCCCCGTGTAGGGCTTCATCATGTATTGCGTGTACGGACTCTTGTGGCCTCCCGTTAGCCTCTGCCAGTTTTCCCTTCAGTTTATGGATGATCATTTAGAAGTTAAATATAATCATACCAATAGCCAGTGGCTGCATTTTTTTCCCCCATCCAAAGAATTTTATTTAATGTGTTATAATCTGTTACTGTCATTTATTTTGCTTAGATTAAATGATTTTTTACTTTCTGACACAAAAAGGTGTTCCAGGATCATCTCTGCCCCAACTTTGGAATTAACATTTTCCCTAAGGAACCTTTTCATAGAATATAGTATTGAGAAATCAGGATCTGGGTGCT
>JAQQSY010002765.1:0-13447 GCA_028646535.1 Procyon lotor
AAAACAGGAGCCCGGGGTTTTGGGTTTATTTGTTTGTTTTTTAAACAAATAAAAGCTTTTCCTTGTGGTGGGTATTTAAACAGTTCTAGTAAACATTGGAAACATTGGAAATCTATCCCAGGATTCAAGTTCCAAAGCTACTGAATGCCAAATATACACATATAATAGGCAAAGAAGCTACACATAGATGATATATAATATACAGATATATCATATTAAGTGCTGATGCAGTGAATCAGGAAATTCAAGCAAACAGGAAGTACCCAAAATCATTACACAGAGCATCAGCTGCTTATCAAATAGGTATTAAATGGTCGAGAAATGTAACTTATTAATTAAGGTATTATACATATCCAGCCTTACCTAAAATCTCTATGTATTCTAGATGAATAATAATTTTCAAACAATGTTGGTAATTTGAATATTTAGAGCTACCCAAGCTCAAATCAGAGCCCAATAAATGAATATATATCAATATTATAGATGCAACTAATTTAAAATTAATTTTAAAATTAAATTAAATTAATTTCACCTGTGTTTTTGACAATATGCTGTAAGTCCTTTGAGATAAAAAGATCAATAAGACTCACGGGGATTCCAGAGAGTGCATAACATAGAAACATCTGCACATCACTGCAGAATGAGACAAATGAGATAAAAGAAGTCTAATAGACAATGGAAGAATGGAAATGGAAATTTTATTTAGTGTATATACTTATTAAAGTATTAGAAACCCAAAACAGTTGGTTAATTTCCTTTTTTTTTTTTTTAAGATTTATTTACTTACTTGGGGGGGAGGGGCAGAGGGAGAGACAATTTCAGGCAGACTCCTCTACTTGTGCTCTATTGACCGAGCCATCTAGGCATCCCGGAAAATAATCTCTTTTTAAAAATTATACTTTTAGGAAAATTCTATATAAGCCCTCCCTTGCTTCCCCGAATAAAAATGTATCCTCTCAACAGTTGACTCTTCAAGGTATCTTGACTACCCTCTACCCCTCCACAAATAACACTATTATCTGCTAATATTCGAAAGTCTAAATAAATAATCTTATGCTGGGGCGCCTGGGTGGCTCAGGGGGTTGGGCGTCTGCCTTTGGCTAGGCTTGTGATCCCAGAATCCAGGAATTGAACCCTGCATCAGGCTCCCTGCTCAGCGGGTTGCCTGCTTCTGCCTCTCCCTCTGCCTGTCCCATGTGCAACTTCCTCTACTTGTGCACTCTCTCACTCTCATTCTCTCTCAGATAAATAAATAAACAGAAAAATCTTTAAATAAATAAATAAATAAATAAATAACCTTATGTTTGAGAGTATCTTACCAGAAAGATGTTGCCTGCAACCCCAAGATCCAGACTGTCAAATTCTTTAAGACAAATGGTCCAGTTTCTGCAACAACAAAAATGCAGTACAATAAAGGGGATTGAAGGGACGCCTGGGTGGCTCAGTTGGTTGAGCAGCTGCCTTCGGCTCAGGTCGTGGTCCCGGGGTCCTGGGATCGAGTCCCGCATCGGGCTCCTTGCTCAGCAGGGAGCCTGTTTCTGCCTCTCTGCCTGCTTGTGTTCTTTCTCTCTCTCTGACAAATAAATAAATAAAATATTTAAAAAAAATAAAAATAAAATAAAGGGGATTGAAGAATCTTCATGGACACACAAGACATGGTATCAACCATGTGTAAGTACCCCTTGTTTGTGTTCTAATTCAAACCAACCAACTAAACAAAAAGTTTTGAGGGGATTCAGAATATGTAAATATTGCCCAGAAAAGTAGATGCTAGGAGTAAGTTACTCAGGTGTGCTAACGGTACGGTGGTTACATACTACGATATGGAATTCTTATCTTTTAGAGAAATGTCCAAAAATATTTATGGGTGAAATGACAGTATATCTGGGACCTGATTCAAAATAATCCAATGGGAAGAGGACTGTCGGAGGATAAAGATGAAACTAGGCTGGCCTTGGGGAGGGGACATGGGGGTTAATTATACCAGTCTCTCTAACTTTGTGTATGTTTGGAAGTTTCTATTATATATATTTCAAAAAGACTTAAAACTTAAGGGAAAAGTAGACACTGCTTGAAATACAGTATAATATCTCTTATACAAGAGATATTTCAGATAACACCATAATAATAGTCATGTTAATTTTAAGAACTACTGGTCATAAATATGGCTTTAATTATAGACATAGCTATTCATAGCAAAATTATCTGAGAAAAGGAAATCTCTTACACTTAATTTAATTTCATTGTTCTCGTTGCCTGTATTTGGGAAGAGAAACTGCTTCACAAGCTGAATAAATCATAACTATCCCACAATGTCCTTAATTAGTGATTTCAATAAACATATACCTGCATTCCAAGAATAAGAAAATACAGTTTATATCCAGGTATTTCTTTTATAAGCATCCATTTTGACATATAAACCTTGATTATGTTAACTAGTTGAGCAACAGGGACCTGGTGTGGAACTGAATTTCAGACTGGATCCTCAAACCCTTTTGCTTTTCCTACACCTATTTTTCCGTGGTGGCTTTTTTTTGGGGGGGGGGGAGTGGTGGCAGATTTTCATATTATTAGCTACCATCTATTTAAGTTCTTTGAACCAAGTGGTGTATATGGAATCAATGAGTACTTGAAACACTTAAATAATTTCAGCGCTGGTATGAAAAAAACAGCCATTAAGCCTAAACCATTTTGCAGAAAATTACAGGTAGGGGACATTAGCAGTCAGAGTAAGATTACAGTTCAGACTGGAAACAGATACTCATGCGGGAAGACATTTCTGAACATTCTTCCTAAATGCCAGGGGGGAATGAGAGCCCAGTCCCCTCAGGCTTTCGGTGAAATGTGAAGGATCCGTGCAAAATCTCAAAAGCTGAAAATCGCTTCATCTCCCTCCCAGCCCTGTTAGTTCTCATTGCCGTTTTGACCTTGTTCCTTTTCTCTTAGTTTCTACCGTTTCTCTAGATTCTCTGCCCTTGTGGCTTCCAGGGCATATGAAAGCCAAATGAAAGGAGCTGGGGCGTCTGGTTTTGGCAGACTGGAGGTGAGAGCTACATTAGCTACATCCCCGTGAATATTTCTGAAACACTTCGGACACCGAAGTGTGCAGGAGCGGGGTGTTGCCGCCGCGCCACCCCGCACCTGCGCGCCGCGTGCGGGCCGCCGAGCAGCACCGAGGCTCGCCGTCTTCTGCCGGCTCGGTCTCCAGATGCCCAGACGCCCTCTCTCCTTGCCCGCAGGCGCCCTCACCTTCGCTCCCACGCCGTGGGCCCGGACCTTCTGAACTGAGGGTGAACTGAGGGCTGGCCCTGTCGCCATCCCTCCCTAGCTCCCCCCAGACAGGTGCGGCCCAGCTCCGTGGCCACATCGCGACCCTTTCACGCAGTCCAGCACCAGGGTCTGGCGCCGGGCGCGAACTGGCGCGTAGGGTCAAGGTTCCCGGGACCAACTGTGGCCTGGCGAGGCAGCGCGGAGCAGCCATTCGCCCAACTCCTGCGCGGAGGGCAGGTGGCAGGGAGGGGGCGGCGGCTGCGGACCCGCGGGCAGACTGGGGATCGCAGCACCGCCGACAACTACGTCCAGGCGTGCCTGGGTTCTTGGGACTCACCAGCTGCAAGAGGACGCAAATCCCACTGGGGAGGAAGAATGCATCCTCATGACTCCTCTGTCTCCTGGCTGGCTACCTCGGGTCGAGTCGGGTAGTTCAGCTGGACCCGGGCAAAGCCAGGTGCAGTCCCGGCCTTGACCTTCCGGAACATCGCTCCGCCCAAGCGCTTCCTAGCGGAGCAGAGCGCGCGGCGCTGGGCTGGGGAAGCGACCGCGCGAGCTTGGGGCGGCCGAGTCCCGGGGGGACAAATGAACTTCCGGGTACGCCGGACCCGGGGCATAGAGCCGGGAATTTGGGTCCCGTTAAGCCCCGGTCTCGGTGACCCACCCAAAGCCCCAGCAGGAGAAGGTCGCGGGCGCCCTTAGGGTTAGTGGTTCAGAAACCAAGTAGGGCCCGGTGCCACCGCCAAAGTGGCCTTTCTCCAAGTCGCAAACTTCCTATCTGTGTGGTGGGGATTCCAGCGCGTCTTCACTGGGTGTTGGGAGGGTTACAGAGGGGCCCAGTGCCTGGCAGACAAGGAGCAGAGGAGAACGGTTCACCGCTGTCCTTACTGTCATTAGCTACCAGTGCTATTATTAGCTGGTGGGACCCCAGGGGGAGTCACTTTCCCTCCTGCCCTCGCCCCAGCCTCTCTGCGCCTCCCAGCCGGTAAACTCGGCTCCCCCCAGCTCTGGAAGTGTCCAGTCAGCCCGATCTCAAGAAGACGAGCCCGAAGGTCAAAGGCAACCCCGCCTCCAGATCTCTTTGCGCAACTGGGAAGCGCTGTGCGGTGCCCGTGGGCGTTTACAGAGGACCGGAGCTGTGGCCCTGACAGCCTCGGGGACCCGGGAGGCGCCCGGACGCCCCCGCGCAGACCCACCTGCCCCCCCGCGCCGCCCCATCAGCAGTGAGGCCTTGGCCCAGGCTCGTCCTCACCGCCGGGGCTGGCGCTGGCCACAGTACCCGGGCGGTGGTTTGGGGGGCCGGGAGAGGTAATCCGTGGGCCTCCCGCGAGGACCGACCTGTCCATGCAGTAGCCAAGTTCCACTGGAGAACAACTTTTAATCTACTCTTCCACCGAATCGACGTTTTTCTCGAAATTTCCTGTTCGATATGGTTTCATTAGTAGTACCCGGGTGCCAGCTTGGACCGGGTTTTGACCCTCAGACATCCGTGTTCGTGACGGTGTTGGCCTGGCCTGGGGCAAAGGGAAGGAGAAATCATTGTCGGCCAGGAGGGTCGACTCGCGGCACAGGGGCGGTTGCAGGGAATCGGAGATACCGGCAGTGAGGACTAAGGCTGTCTTCATTGCACGTGCAGGGCGGAGGGAGAAAGGAAGTTCGAGTCGGGGGCTACCGGGGGTTGGGTTTGAGAACTTCCCAGAACGCCCATAGAACTGCCCTACCCCAAGCGCAGAGTAGGTGAGGATAGCGGGCAGGACTTGCGAAGAATTTCTAAGTGCTGGGGAGGAGATGAGAAACTCGGTAAAAGTGGACCAGTGAAACTGGTAAAAAAGTGTCCGTCTTCCCTAGAAATTCATAGCTGGAACAGTGGAGTAGATGAAGGGGAAGGACCTCCTCGCACTTACCAAGTGACTCCTCCCAAAGCGGCAAGGAATGAAATTCTTCTGAGAAGGATCCCTCCTCCAGACCGGGAGAGCTGCAGGGTCTCTAGAAACTTGCTTTCTCTGGGGAGTCTTTCCTGATGCGCATCTTCCTCTGGTTTCCCTCCCACCGGGTCACCTGGAGCCGAAAGATAGTGAAACCTTTCTAGTTGCAAAGTTCTTTCAGAAATTCTTTTAGAAACAACAACAAAGTTCTTTCTTTTCTAAAGAAGTGGACTATAAGCTCTTAGAAGGCACCCATCTAGGGAGAAAATTGTTTTACTTATAAATGCCCACAATACAATGGCTTCATTTGATCCTTGTTTTCCCCACTGGCCCTGCTTTTGAAAATTCTAATGCTTTTTAAAAATTGCCTTTTATTTTTTCATAGTAAATGTTGGCTGTCAATATAAATGTTTTATATTGATCTCAAATGGTGCTCCATTTTAATTCAGGCAAAAAATCAATGTCTCTAGAAAAAAGAAAAACAAATGGAGAATATTTTTACAGTTTCCTCCAATTTTTTTCTCTTCTATAGGTTTCATAAGTACTTAATCCCCTTATTTTAAAACTCAGGACCTTTTCAACTTCAAATATTTAAGTTTTGAAAGTCATTTTGAAAATTGTTTCTGATACCTGTAACAAATATGGATTGTAAAACTAAATCGTTTAACTGGGAGGAAAGAACTAAGTTTTATTTTTATTTTTTGGAAGACTTTATTTGAGAGAGAGCGAGCGAGCGCAAGCTCAAATAGGGAGAGGGAGAAGCAGGCTGCCTCCTAAGCAGGGAGCCCAACCCCAGGCTAGGTCCCAGGACCGTGAGATCATGACCCCAGCAGAGATTAGACGCTTAACCAACTGAGCCACCCAGGCGCCCTAAGAACTAAGTTTTGAAAGAAGTTCCGTTTAGAAAGCAATTATTGAGATACAACATGAGATAAACGATGTGGTGTAGTGATTTCGCATTTTATTTAGTCTATATAGCTAACTTTGATTTTAACATCTTTCCGGCGGAAGACGGCACACCAGACACACAGATCAGAAACAACTGTTTCAAAATTAAAATTCCATATTACACATCCATTTCGGGAAGACATAAAGAACGTAAGTATTTTGCACTTGACTTGGGACTAATATTTACAATTCCCAGGGAGTGAACACGGGGAAACTAGTTGTGCGTTGGACATTGTATATTTTCTTTTTCTTTCTTTCTTTTTTAACCAGAACGGAATGTCCCACTCACGTTCGTACTTCCTCTGGAAACGTGTAACCGGAAAAGCCCTAGAAGCCACAACTGGAGGATGGAAAAGAAAGGCCAAGAGTCGCGGCCGGCCGAAGTTTACGTCCGGGGATGTCTGAACAGAATCCAGCTTGAGCTTTGTAAATATTTTGCAGCGACCCGAACTGTGTGGTTCAGTTACTGGTTGTTCGGATGAGGGATTCAAATGCACCCGCCTGGTCCCCGCCGTGCAGCGTGCTGTGGGTGAGAGCGGAAGCCCAGAAGAGCGGGACCCCTGGTCGCTCTGCGCTGTACCTTAGCTCTGGGTGCGCCCCGCGGAGTCAGCGCCAGGATAAAGTGTGGACGCTACTCAAAAAGCTGGCAAGATACCCTCTCTGCCGGCAAGGCTGGCCACCGTGGGCAGCCTAGAGCCTTCTGCTCCAGGCTGACACCCCGGCAGCGCCGCGGGGCCGGACAGGTGTTGGCCCAGCAGAGCGCCCTCGCTGGCAGTGCAGCCGCCGGTACATTCCTGCTGCTGCGGCGGCGGCGGCTGCTGCCCTAAAATCGTTCGCGCAGCCGACGCGGCGGCCGCAGCGGACACGTGCAGCAAGGGGGTAGCGGCCCGGTGGTGCCACAGGCACGACGGGCGCGGCAGCAGGTGGCAGTAACCCCACGGGGCCGGGGGCAGACCCTGCGCGGCCCTGGCGCCCCCTCCCCGGACCCCGTGCATGATACTCTCGATGCTGAAGGGGGTGCATCCGTCTCCCGAGCGCGCCGCCGGCCCCTTGCCCTCCTCCCCCGGAGGCTGCGAGCGCAGAGCGGGCTGCAGGGCCGAGCGCGCGCCTGGGGTGGCCGGGTGGGCGCCGTGCGCTTTCGTGGGCTTCTCGGCGCAGGCTGGGCCCGACAGCAGCAGGTAGCGAAGCGGGTGAGGGTGCAGCAGTGCGCACGGGCGGCTCCCAGCGGCGGCGGGGTAGGCCCCCGGGACTGGCTGCGGCGGGGCGGGCGGCCCGAGCAGCAGGCCCGGGTAGGGGCAGTGCAGGGCGGCGGGCGCGGCGGGCAGGGGCAAGGGGTGGTGCAGGTGGACTCCCGGGGGCGGGTGGTGGCGCTTGAAGCGCTTCCTGCGCCGGAGGAAGCTGCCGTTGTCAAACATGTCCTGGGAGGCGGGGTCCAGGCTCCAGTAGTTGCCCTTGCCGGGGTGGCCGGGCTCGCGGGGGATCTTGACGAAGCAGTCATTGAGCGAGAGGTTGTGGCGGATGCTGTTCTGCCAGGCGGGGAACTTGCGGCGGTAGTAGGGGAAGCGGCCGCTGATGAACGCGCAGATGCCGCTGAGCGTGAGGCGCTTGTGCGGGCTCTGCAGGATGGCCATGGTGATGAGCGCGATGTACGAGTACGGGGGCTTCGCCGGCTGCGGACCCTCCCCAGAGGCCGCCGCAGGGCCGCTCGCTGCCCTGAACTTGGTGCCAAACTCGGAGGAGTCGCTCGGGGCGCCGCCGCTCTCGGGGGTCTCTCGGGGGAGCGCGCGCGCGCCCCGCCGCGCCTCCTGCGTCCCCGGCGGTTGCAGCTGCTCTAGGAGCCGCTGGCTCTCCTCCGCCCCTTCGTCTTCCTCTTCCTCCTCGTAGTCTTCATCTTCCTCCTCTCCCAGGACGTCGATCTCACCGTCTTCCCCGTCGGAGCTCCGGAGGCTGCGCTGCGGGGCGGGGCGCAGGCACTCGGGTTTTGGTAAGTTCATAGGGGAGCAGGTCCTGCGGACGCCGGGGAGGTGGCTGCCGCTCACCTGGCTCGCGGGGGGCTGGGCTGGAGCCCTGGGTGAAGAGTGTTCCAAAAAGCAGAAACCCTTGTGGTTGCCCTTTTCTGTTGGTTTCTCCAACAGACGTTTCCAACACCGTCCAGCAAAGATGCACTTCGCCTTTTATTAAGGCTTCTTGGAGTCCCGGTGTGGTTGGCTCCCCCCTCGGCCCCCTCCCGCTTTATACCCCTTCTTCCCCTACCTCCGGGAGCTCCCACTTCCTCCCGACGCAGTCCAATGATGAGGGTCCTTTGCATGTTACCCGACAGGACAAGAACCTTCAGCCTCCTCCTTCTTACACTCACCCGCCAGCAAAGAAGATGCGCTGTTAAAGTCCTTGGAAAACGTGCAAATAAAGAAGAGGCAGGAAAGTATGGTACCCGAAAATCTATGGCTACCTCCACACTCAGGCCCCCAGGTGAGGATAGAAATGGGGGGGGGGCACTAAGTGTCTACAGTGCTTGACTGTAAAAAAAAAATGTGTAACAGTAAAATATGTTTTCGTGTTTCATAGCTGGTGATTCCCCCATTTTCATGAGTCCTCATCCAGAATGATGCACTGAAATATTCTTAATGCGCTAAGTATATCCATAAGCTCAGGGGGGTGGGAGGGAAGCTTCCATGGTCCCTCCTACTTCCCACCTTAGCTCCCCAAAATGTTCTTCCCAGCTCAGCTTTCCAGAAAAGGCTGAAATGTCCTTGGCATTAAGTTATGGAAGTTCAGAGTGGAAGGAAAGCAGGAGAGCCAAAGAGAAGTCCCCTTGCATCACTGATTCTCAAACTTCTTTGAACATTTAACCACAGTATGAAATACATTTTACGCCATGATCGTGGATAATAGACTTCTTTAACTAAAATGGGTTTCCTGAAACAAGTGATCACTGATTTTTTTCTTTTTAAAAATGTCCATGACCAACCACAGTGATTTTGCCACATCCTAACTAGTACACAGCCAGTGTGAAAAACCCTGCTTTCTGAAAAACAGCCTCACAACACCAAGGGATACACCAATGTGAGAGTCAATGGCTCACACATGTGCTCTATCCTCCCCTCCCCCACACCGGCCTTTTAAAGCCAACATTAAGCACCTTTACTATAATATTACTAAAGTTGAAACTTAAATAAGGCAAGGGAAGAAGTGCAGTTTCAGCACCTTTACCAAATGCCTAGGTTGTCATTCCCTACACTGGAGGAGCGGTACCGCAGAGAAGCTGTTCAACTCACTTGCTGTCCTTGGAAGTGAGGATTTTTCGATCGGCTTCATTTAAATCTGCTCAGAGACTAGAGCAGCAGTGCCGTGGATTATATTGCGTGTTATATAAGGGGATCTTATGCTGAGATGCTGAGCAGCAGTATATATTTATAATTTAATACCGACCCACTAGTGAAAAGAATTTGAGAAGGCATCTAAGAAACATGCACCATGAAAATATTGTATTATGCCATTGACTGTCACGGGGTGAAACTTCCACTCTGGATTCATGATCATTTTCAGGAGAAAATCAGAAGCCAGCTAAAAGGGCAAAATATAACAATAAAACTAACCTAAACAGAAAGCTCAACTAGCTAGTCCCTTCAGGATAAAATTTAGAAAACTGTTTTCTCTCGTGTCTTTTAAAAGCTTATCCACTACTCCTGAGGTTCTCACCCTCTTAGGCTTCTCAGTCAGATGCATCCTGGATGGAGTAGGACCAATGACGGAACTTTTGAGCCTAACAGATTTGTGCTTGAATCCCAGATTCACCAATTATTACTTGTGTGATCTACTGAACTAAGCTCCAGGAGGGAGGGCTGCGACAGGTGTCTTATTCAAACTCAGGCTCCCAACTGCCTCCCGGGCAACCCCCTGCAGGTAAAGGACCTTTCTGCCCGGAGCAGAGGAATCCAGATAACCTGGTAAGAGAGTATTGTTAGTTTTCCTAGAGTCAACTTCTATGGGAATTTGGGTTATTTAAAAATGAAAGGAGAAAAGAAAAGGCATGCAAAAACAAAACAACTGAAACAACCCCCATTCTTGGAGGTATGTCAAAGCGGGGCACAGGAGACAAATAAAAGAGCCCCTCCCTCCCCAACCTCCCTGTGCCCCAAGCTCGGACAATTTGAGGAAAGAGTAGATTACAACCCAAAGTACAGAGTAACTATTCAAGCATCCATACTGATGAAAGTTAATGATCAAGTAAGTTAATAAATGGAAGGGAGGGGCACCTGGCTGGCTCAGTTGGTAGAGCATGTGACTTCTGCTTTCAGGGTCCTGAGTTCAAGCCCCACATTGGGCGTAAAGCTTGCTTTAAAACAAAACAAAACCCCAAAAAACAAATGAGGTTCTGGAGGTCTCCCATGCAGAAGAATTCCCAGTAATGTAGTTCCTGCATCCCCAAGGAGGTGGAGTACACTTCCTCCTTTACTGTGGTGGTCACACTGAGTGGCTTCCTTCCAGACTACAGTGTGGGGGCCAGGGGAGCCGGTGAATGATCTTACAAGGGAAGAAACCTTCAGCCAGGTCATCAGGGGATAAATGTTAACATCGATAGTCATAAACCATGTGAACAGTATATACCCTTGGTACGTGATAAAAAAATAGCACTCTGTGATCTTGCTCCCCAAAACCCATCAAGGCAGGAGAAAAACAGATAAATTCCAAGAGAGGAGCATCTTATGTATCTGTACCTAACCAAAACCATCCTCAGGTGCCTGGGTGCTTTTCTGGGGAGCCTGCCCCTCCCTTTCCCTTTGCCCCTCCCACCACTTGTGTGGGCATGCGCTTTCTCTCTCTCTCTCTCTCTCTCTCTCTCAAATAGATAAAATCTTAAAAAAAAAACAAAAAACCGACCATCCTCAAAACTATCAAGGTCACCAAAACAAGGAACGTCTAAGAAAACATCATGGCCAAGAGGAGTCTACAGACACATGACAACCAACATCGCAGATGACATCCTGGAACAGAAAAAGGACACTATGGACTTTGGTTAATAATAATGTATGGATATTGGTTCACTAATTGTAACAAATGTGCCATGGTGCTGGAAGGTGTTCACTGAGGGGGAGGGGATATGGGAACTTCTACTCTCTGTTCCTGTATCTTGTACTATTGGCTCAGTTTTCCTGTAAACCTAAAACTGTTCTGAAAATTATGTTCTATTAGTTTAAAAAATTAAATATGGGGGGAAAGGCCCAATAGCCATCAGCTTATAAGTGGATAAATAAAATGTTCTATGGACTTTTGTTCAGCAATAAAAAAGAAAGCACTGAAACATGCTACAACATGGGTGAATCTTGAAAACATTATGGTATGTGAAAGGAGTCCAGAACACCCCAATTACAGACACAGAAAGTAGATCAGCGGCTGCTGGGGGCTCGGAGCAGGGGGAAATGAGGAGTAACTGCTGATGGATAGTCTCTTTGGGGAGAGATGAAAATGTTCTGGAATCTGACCACTACCTGTGGATATACAAAATCCATGAATTGTACACTTTAAAAAGGTAAGGTTTACTGCACGTGAATTATATCTAAACAAAACTGTTACACAAGGTACGTCAATGTAAAAACAAAGAGCTTTATCAATGAAAACGGAGTGTTTTAGAAAGATTCCATTACGCCAAGTCATTCTAAGAAAAAGAAAAAAAAAAAAAAAGGGGAAGGAAAAGAAAGGAACTCTTACTGATCCATCCCTTCAGTTTTTCAGAGTTGCCATAAGAATCAAAAGACTTCCTTTGTAGCCCCTGCAATATTTATTTAACAGGAGGCCTGTTGCAAGGTGGGCACTCTGTAATACTTAGTGATTATTTTTTTCCTAACAATAAATAGGTCTGGTTTTTTTTCTAAACAAACCTATCCAGCTCACAAAATGCCAGCCCACACGAAAACCCAAACTTTCTAAACTAATCTACAAAAAGGATGATGATATTCGACTTCTCTCCATTTCACTCTGAAAATTAAAGGCAATGTGGTCATCAATGGTTAAACTTGATTCGAGTATTAAGACTGAGAAAAAAAACCTAGCGTATCTTTCTTTCTCATCGAAGTACATGGGGCAAGTTGCTAGTCTATCGTGCAGAATTTACTACTTTCGAGGTCACTTCCACAATGTACGGCATTTCGAGGAATGAAATAGTCTTTTCAAAGCAATCTAAAAATAGTTTTCCCACCTACACTAGTAAATCCAAAGGAGACTATTAATCAATTTGTAGCAAGCAACCAACCTCCTAAGTGCTTAAAAGCTTCTTAGCGTTATTTTGCCATAACTTCCTTCAAATGTCATAATAATCAGACCCTTTCAGTCACCTGGTCTTCCCTCACACCCTGGGCTGACCCCTTCCTACCGCTTAATTGCACTCAGAACCAATGTTCTTGCCCCTTACACTAACAGTTGAGAAAAGCCTAGAAAAGAACTATTTGCTTTAGGAAGGTATGCAGAAAGTTTGAATTTTTTTTTTTAATGAAATCTTGCTATAAAATTAGAATTCCCTTGTACTGAGACTCTGTATTCAGAGGGCTTTAAATTTCATCCCTGGAACAATGGAGGGAGATTTGCATTTTATCTCCATCTTAGGAAATAAGGAGACAAAGGCTCAGAGAGATTTAGTAATCTATCCTATATTTCTCAGTAAACTAGAGAGTTATAGATGAACTATGCCTAAACCTTGATCCTCCTCCTCAATACCCTTCAAATTTTCTATAGTTAGCAGAATATTAGCCCACATTATTCAGTGATTTGCATTATTTAAAAAAATATTCTTTCCAGGATATCTATGGCAAGTTCCCAAGTCCTCTGAAGTACGGGTTAAACCAATAATGATTCTGGTCATGGAAAAATACTTCATGTGGGGAAAAATAAGAATGATGAACAGAACAATACATCTTTAAAAGGACATATAAATACAAAAAAAAAAAAAAAAACAGTGCAAATCTGGGTGGCTCAGTCGGTTAAGCATCTGCCTTCTGCTCAGGTCATGATTCCAGAGCCCTGGGTTCAAGCCCCGCATCGGGCTTCCTGCTTCTCTGGTTCCCTCTGCCTCTCCCCACTTCCCCCTGCTCATGTGTGTGTGCACAGTCTCTGTCAAATAGATAAATGAAATATTTAATCGGGGCACTTGAGTGGCTCAGTGGGTTAAGCCTATGCCTTAGGCTCAGGTCATGATCTCAGGGTCCTGGGATACACCCCTGTATCTGGCTTTCTGCTCAGCAGGGGGCCTACTTCCCCTTCTCTCTCTGCCTGCCTCTCTGCCTACTTGTGATCTCTCTCTCTGTGTCAAA